>JAHIAM010006303.1:0-40792 GCA_021605205.1 Aegilops longissima | reverse complement strand
ATGTGTCGGTTAGCACAAAATATCCAATGCTCAAATAAACGAGATGCGTGATGATAGGTTTGTTGTTATGTATAGCATAATGGAGACTCAAATTGTGTAATGCATCTTGTGAAATATCTAGAGCATTGTTATTCATGGAATGCATATGGTTCACGCAATTATGGGAATCATGCAAAGTATGAGATGCATCAAAATCTCCTAATATGTATGAGGAAACTATGGGGGTCTCCTCATGAGCAAGAGTAGAAACATCACGTGGAGAATATTGACAACATCCAAAACAATGGATATTCGGAACAATGTGATCATGGTATGACATAGTAGACGAATTGCGCAAATCATGTAAAGGAAGCATGGCAATATCATCACAAGAAAAGCAAAAGCCAATGACCATCATCTCGTCATCTATGCCATAAGTGCAAATGGGATTTATTTTAATGGGGCATGCATAGTTACTATGTTGAGATTGTAATGATGCAATATGGGAGATCTCACTCATAGCATATGACAAGTTCAATGGATTGTCAAACATGAAGTGACCAATAGAATTTTCACAAGATGTCCTATGGAGCATAGCATCACAACTAGGCAACTCAACATGCTCATCATCATATTCATCATAAATAGGTAAGTCAAGGCATGAAGAAGTTTCACTAGCATGAAGCATGGTAATAGGTGGGTCAACATCATGGGAGCAATCGATGGTAAGAGAGTCCACTAGTGGGACAAGAGAAGCACCATCACCTATGTTACCTTTGGAGCGCCGCCATGTGTTGTAGGTGAGGTGTTGAAGATCGCCTCGTTGTCATCTTCATCTTGATGGAACCATGTGGGGTTCATCATTATCCACCATGGCCATCGCTGCTCCAATGTAGGGATGGACTGCCGAGGATAGGCATGTCGCCATGTAGGAGACCTAGCACCAAAGAAGAAAACACACTAGGAGTAGAGGTTAAGTCGTTAGAAATCATAGTGGCCTCATGTGCCGTGGTCAACTACCTCACTCACTAAGTGTTGTGGCTCACTCACTCCCTCAAGGATGCTCTCACTGTATGGTGGTTGGAGTCACTCAAATGGCGCCAACCTCACATAGGATGTGTGGCATGCCTCATGTGTGGGCTAGTGGTGGTCACACTCATCCTCTCATAGGAAATGCTCTCAATGTCACGTATGGTGGAGTCACCATGTCACCATGGGGTGGTGGCTCTCCTCACATGGCAATTGGGGCATCTCGACATATGTGGGTGCCGAGAGATGTAGGTGCAATGTCTCCATGCGCTGGTCGCAGAGCTTGACTCGGAGTATGAGTCCAATGTGGGCGCTGCCTTCATGTTGTTGAAGAGGTTCAAGGCCGTCATGGTCGGGGGATGGCCCTTGCTCGACTGCCTTGTCACCGCCTTGGTGTTGGAGGCCCATATGATGTGGCACCTCATAGCTCGCCTCCATGACCAAGGGAGTTTCCCATGCTCGCCATCTTCCTTGAGGGGCTTCAAGATGGAAGTGTCGCCGCCAGAGGTGGTCGCCTTGGACTTGATGAAGTCGATGTAGGCGCACACGGGAAGTAGGCGAAGATGCCGACGTCCAAAGGCGAAGATGTCTTGATTGCACTTGGCTAAGATGCCAAGTGGTTGTTGTAGCCGAAGCGCCGCCTTGGTGGTGGTCGCCTCGCCGTCTTCTCTTGTGCTTATGAAGCTCGACTTGGCGTGAAGTAGGGCTTGTTGGGACTTGTGCATTTGCGCCAGGAGCATCTTCATTATGATGATGTCGTGCTTGAGCTCCTTGGCGCTCGCCGCCGCCGGCACATGATGCTTGAGGTGACTTGCCCTTCATGACGATGAGGATCACAAATGTGATGGTGGTCGCCATGGAGATGTGGACGACTTGCGCTTGCATCGCTTGGGCGCCCAAGACTTGTGGCTTGAACGTCCGCCTTGAAGATGATGAAGGGAAGTCGACTTGAGCAAGGTCCGAATCTCCTACATTCTTGCATCTTGCTCCTCTTTATGTGCGGCAAGTTTCTTGTCGAAGTAGTCCCTTCTCCTTGCTTCGGAGTGACGAATGTCGATGGAGATGTTCTCGGCGCGCCTCGCAATCTTGATTGTGCGATTGCACTTGTCGCTGTAGATCAAGATAGACGCTGGTGATGTAGTTGTTCACGCCGCCGTTGTTGTCGAAGACCGGAGATGAAATGCCTTGCCTATCCATCACAAGACTCGAGCAAATATGAGTGAGAGAAAGAGAAGAACTTATACCAATGTACCTTGACCGATGTTGACAATGAATCAAGTTCACTCAAATGCGGACAATGAAATAGCACTATTGGTACCAATCCTTGTCGGTTCTCACACCTACACAAGTAAAGTGATGTAGGACGGAACCCTACGTGGGCGATCTTTCACGTTGGAGCGGATCCTACGGGGGAAACACGAAGAACGAGCGGAAGAACACGAGGAAATAACGGGGAGGAACGAGGGAAAACACTCAACCAACAAGGAATCGGTCACACAAATGCTAGATCAAAGAACACAAAGGGAGATACATGATTCAAGGTCAACAAAGGACGATACAAACGGTAGCCGTTCTTCTCCGTGAGGAGGTCTTGATGGGGTCCACCCTATGAGGGGGTCTTGAATCCGCTTGGGGATCTTCTCCGAGAGGTCCCGATCTCGAAAGGAGAAGTAGCCAAGTGGATGAGCAAAGGCTCACACCAAATATGAGCTAATCCAAAGCTAACCTCCACTAGGAGATGGAGGGTCCTATTTATAGTCCGAGTGCAAATGGAAGTCAAACGGCGGGGTACATGGGCTTCAGCCCGATCAGCGCCGGACGTCCGGAAGGCGCTTGACGTCCGGAGGCTCGGAGGGTCCGGCCGTCCGGACCCGCTCGGTCGCCCATCGATTCTTCGCCGAGGCGGTTTGGTCGCCCATAGGGGGCCGGCCGTCCGGCTTCAGAGGGTCCGGACGTCCGAGGCCGCTTGTCGTCTGTAGTTTTGCTCGGGTGATTGTCGCCCGGACGTCTGTAGATCTGGTTCGGTGACGGTTCCGGACGCTCGAGGGCGCCGGACGTCCGTGTCTCCGGAGAGTGTTTGACGTCCGGAGTCTTCCGGCCGTCTGCCGCCGGGGACTCCGCAGCCCGCTTTTTTCCGCTTTCTTCCGTGCTTCTCGCGGATGGTGTAGGTGTTCTTGGCGCTTGCACTCCTCCTCGCCGTCCGTGAAGCTCCGGCCATACCTATGCATGCACCCGAGTGGAGTGTCAAGTAGTATACCATCCTTGAAGGGGTCAAGTGAACACGTAAAGGAGAAGATTCACCTTTATGTGTGAGAAGTAGAGGTCGACGTGTCACTTGCCAAACGGACTCTTGACATGGTGATGACAGGATGCTCCGCATCATCCCTCCCTTGGAAAGGATCCGACCTCGGATCGAAAACCAAATCACCATGGGAAAGAGATGGCGGTGCCGTGGTCAAAGTGGTCGATCACCAAGCTCTCGCCATCTTGAGGCTCAAATGGGCACTCTCCAATGTCGCACCATCTTGTGATTCCTTCAAAAGGAGTAAATAGAACAAACACTTGAAAACAAATGTGGTTAGCGTTAGTGCAAAACCAAGCATTCAAGAGGTGATTCACCAAACAAGTGTTGTCATCAAGCATATCATAGGGTGTGACAAAGGATTGTGACATGGCATGTAAGCATATGAATTGAGCAAAATCAAGGTCATCATGGAAACAAGCATGTAAACGTGAGGTAGTGATGCAAATATGTGTGACAAGAGAATAAGCATCTACCTCAAGAGCATAGCAATCATGCATAAAGCGCCGACAAATGGTCGATGGTAGGCATAGGAATCATTCACAACACCAAATAAGATGAGATGTCTAAACACATGGGTCAAGTGCAAGACAATCCAAGCATAATATGCATAGGGTGTAGTGAAGATAGTATGGCACTCAACACAATAGAAAGAGCAATTGTTCATCATGTGTGAGGCAATCAAGTCAAGCATGTAGCAATCAATGGGACATGGCATATGTGAAGTAATGACATTGTTGCAACCAAACATATGAGAGGAGCAAGTAATCCAAGAATTGATGCAACACACAAGGTACATATATCATGATGCATGGGAATGTGATAATGGCAAGTCAAGCAAGATCTCTACTAAGTGCGCAATCAAGTGGTCCAAGATGACCAATAAGTCTCACGGTGTAAGCAACACAAGTAGTATGATCCGCAATATCCATGCTCAAGAAAGATGTCACCTTGAAGGCATGTCCTTGTGCATTCTTCACAATGCCAAGCACAAACAAGTGCGATGTAGAATCGCTGTGTAGAAGGTGGTTCGCCTCAAGAGCTCGAGTGGTCAACTCACGTGAAGTAGAAGTCACACAAAGTCCAAGTATCCTACACATGCACAAAGCAAAACAAAGAAAGTATGCGATGGTAGACAAACGATCATCCATCATGATGGTTCTCATCCTTTGCACAAAACCATTAGAAGGACAAGTGCATGAATAATATGATGCAACAATGGCGTATATTCATGGCACTAGGTATATGGTGCAAAGAGTTAAGACAAGCATGCTTCACAAGAATTATGTCAAAATCTCCAAATATATGCGAGAATGCTATGGGGCAATCTCATGAGCAAGACGAGAATCATTGTTGCACTCAATACATGGCAAATCATCTAGCATGAGGGAGGCAACACATAGAGATATATGACAAGAAGCAATATGAATCATGTGCAAAGCATATAGATGGTTGTCATCAACCGCATGAAATGGTGATGCAACATAAGCAAGCATAGTAATCAAGTCGCAAACTAGTGGAGCCAAGATGCAACACACTAGAAGAAATCATGGCAATCATGTCATGTAAACAAATAATAGGCATAGGGAATGCACATGACATATCGCAAGCACGAACACAAAGCAAGATCATAGTGTCATCATAGGCATGGGGCACAAAGCAATCATGGCAATACCAAACAATATCTCCACCACGCTTGCAAATACACATACAAGTACTAGAATCAATCATCATGTGTAATGCAAAGCATGGGTCACAAATGCATGGCAAATGCATAGGAATGGGCATATCATGCAAAGTGAACATGGCAACATGGGCAAAAGATATATAATGGAGAACAACCCATAGCCAAGTGAGGGCCATGTAGAAGAAATGCATGAAGTCTTTGCGCCAAGAGAGCGGTGGGAAAGTCACCCATGGGATCCCAAATGATCCTGCCATGGTTAGCAAAGAATAGAAACACACAAGAATATGATTCACACACTACTAGGAAGTGGTGGTGGTGGTGGTGGATATCACAAACTCGTCTGCAAATCTCAAATTATTATAAGTTCTACCCAAAGAAGAAAGTGGTGATCGGCAACCGATGTAGTCAAACTCTCAAAGCTTGATAGAGCGATTACTGTGAGAGTCAAACGACGATGTAGATGTATGTGGAGCTGGGAAGGCTTATAATATGGTAGCAAAATGGTTAGCAATAATCAATTCGAGATGCAAGTTGAATAAACGCCAACGACGGTCAGATCAGGCCGGTCCTAGGCTAGACCGCATAGAGACGCGAGCCTAGAACACTAACAAAATCACGGCTACCAGCACCGAAACAACTAAAAAGCACACTGAATTTTTTTTCATTTTTTTTTTTTTTTATACCGCTATGCTGCTTTTTTTTTTTAAGTAAAAATCACTATAATGGCGAGTGTCTCAAAACTCTTCCTGTGTCAAACCGACAGATGGGCACGAAATTTTTTCGACCAAAATTTTTTTTTTTTTTTGACCGCCTTGACCCAAAATCGAAACGGGTCAAAAACTTTCTATAACTGCGATCGCTCTCAATCCACTTAGAAACACCTAAAAATAGGGTAGCCGTAAAATTTTTGACAAGTACGCTTTTGGAAAATTTTGGGCCTAAACGGAGGGTGGTTTCCACACTTTTTTTTTTTTTTTTTTTTTTTTTTTTATTCCAAACCTACTCCGGCAAGGAAACACGAATCGAAACTAGATGGATCTCGAAACAAACCTAATATGAGAAAACCTTGATTGTCAGTGGATATATGGTGGTGGTATATGACAAACTGTGATGGTATATGGTAGGCTCGTGGTGGTATATGGATACTTATTGGTGGTGTATATGGATACGGATTCAGAGCGGTGATGGAAAAGCAATGGTGGTAGATGGCAAGGCGATGACGATGGCAAAGAAATGCGGCGGACCATGGGATCCCAAATCATCGCTGTTTCTAGAGCTCGCTTTGTCAACTCGTGGATTGCGAGTTTGACAAGTATTCATGGGTACCTACACAAAAGAGACACAAACCAAAGAAATTGTGCGCGTGGTAAATGTACACATCATCCATCATGATGTGTATGTGCACGTGTGAGTTAGCACAAGATAAGCATCGCTCAAAGAAATTTGATGCATGGTATAAGAACATGTCATCCATCATGAAAGAATAGTTATTATGTAGGACACGATGGGGACACCAATTGAGAATGCAAGTATATGGCGCATCGATAGCATTTTCATTCATGGGGAGCATATGGTGCACACAAGTATGGGGATCATGCAATGAATGGGATAGATCAAATTCTCCTAACATGTATGAGGAAACTATGGGGGTCTCCTCATGAGCAATAGCGAAACATCACATGGAGAAAATGGACAACATCCAAAACAATGCATATCCGGTTAGGAGGGCATGGCATGGCATATGAGATAAAGGATGCAAAGGAGCATATCAATATCATCACAAGAAAAACAAATGCCAATAACCATGGGCTTGTCATCTATGCCATATGTGCAAATTGGGTTCATTTTAATGGCATATGCATAGTCACTATGAAGAGATTGCAAATAAGACATATGGTTGATCTCATGCATAGCATATGACAAGTCAAGCGGATTAGCAAACATGATGTGACCGAAAGAATTGTCACAAGAAATCCTATGTAACATGGCATCACAACTAATAGACTCCACATGAGAATCATCATATTCATCATAAATGGGCAAATCATCACATGAGGAAATCATACTAGAATGAAGCATGTCAATAGGGTAATCAACATCATGCAAGCAATCAATGTCAAAATAGTCCACTAGTGGGACGAGAGCATCACCGCCACCTTTGTTACCTTTGTCATTCCACTCAAGTGGTGTAGGTGAGGTGGGAAGACCAAATGGTGGTCATCTTCATCTTGATGGAACCATGGGGGGTGCATCATATTCCACCATGGCCATCGCCTTGTCCAAAGGGAGGACGAAGTCGCCGAGGATCGGCGCCACATCATAAATGGGACCTAGCACCAAATGAGAAGACACAATAGAGGTAGAGGTCAAGTTGTTAGAAATGCAAATGGCCTCACGAGACCTATCAACTATCTCACTCTCTCTCTATGTGGTGGTTCACTCACCTCAAAATAGGTGCACTTAAACTCACATATGGTGGAGTCACCATCTCACTCAAGTGGTGGGGTTGTGGCTCTCCTCACATGGGATTTGTGGCAACACATCATATATAGGGCTAGTGGTGAAGGCACTCTCACTCTCAATATGGTGGCACATGTCACTCATGTCAAGATACGCCGCCGTGGTCGAGGTGAAGTACTCAACCATCTCATCGTGGTCGCTGTGGATGAAGGCCAAGATGGCATATCATCACTCTCCTCCATGACCAAGGAAAATCCCATGCTCGATCATCTTGTCATCGCTGCCGTGGATGAAGGCCAAGATGGCACATCATCACTCTCGCCTCCTAAGATGGAAGCATCATCCTTGCTCGCCACCTTGTCGCTTGCCTCCAAAGCTTGGTCCTTGAAGGTTTCCGTAGTCGCATTTGTCGCCGCACCATCTTGAAAAAGAGTCAAGGTAGACTCGCATCATCAATGCCACAAAGAGGGATGGCGGTGAAGTCGCACTTGGGAGCATCGCCTTGGAGCTTGTCGGGCTTGGACATCATGGTGGTACTAGCCTCATGCTTGTTGTAGAGCTTGGTCGCCATGAAGTGTGCTTGGGGTGGAGAAGCCTTGGCCTTCATGAGTTCTTGTTCCGCCTTGAGAGCACCAATGTAGTAGTCGCCGATGGACTTGTAGTTCTCGAGGAAGATAGTCTTGGAGATGTCGTTGTTCAATCCCATCATGAAGTGGAACTTCATCGAAATGGGGTCGCCCACGCCGCTCGTCGCAAGGCGATCTTCATCTCCTTGAAGTACGCTGCCGATGGACTTGGATCCTGGATGGTGTTCTCCAATTGGCGCCGGTTGTTCCGTAGGTTGGAGGCACGAACTCTCGCCGCAAAGCTCTCTTCATCTTGGACCAACTCATCTCGTAGCACCAAGGTGTGTGAAGCCACCATGTCGAGGCGTAGTCGTGGAAGTTTCTTGTGGCGCACTTCACTTGATCTTCGGAGGAACTTGATGTAGCTTGAGGTAGTCGTCCATCAAACGCCCCACTCGAGGTACTCCTCGGTTCTTGAGTCCCATAGAAAGGAATCTCGTGGTCGATGTCGAGGTCGAGTAGCTCGTGGAAGTCGCGGACTTGAGCTTGGGGAGCTTCTCTTGAGCGTAGTGTTGGGGTGCTTGTTGGCGAAGATGCCGAATATCCGGGCGCTTAAGATGCTTTGAAGTCGCTATTAAGATGCCAAGGAGATGGTGAAGTCGTTGAGCGGTTGTTGATGTTGAGCTCTTGACCTTCACGCTCTTGTTGATGATGGTGTCGATGCCGATGTGATGTTGCCGGAGATGGTCGCGCTGAAGGATGTGCTCTTGAGCGCCTTCTCAAGATGAGGAAGATCGCTTGTAGGACTTGATGAGGGATTTGATCTCCTCCATTTTAGCTTGCATCTTGGCGTTGGAGTTGTTGTTCGTGGCATCAAACTCGTCGTTGTTGTTGTAGACCGAAGGTGAAATGCCTTGCCTATCCATCACAAGACTCGAGCAAATATGAGTGGAGAAAGAGAAGAACTTATACCAATGTACCTTGACCGATGTTGAAAATGAATCAAGTTCACTCAAATGCGGACAATGAAATAGCACTATTGGTACCAATCCTTGTCGGTTCTCACACCTACACAAGTAAAGCTTATGGAGGAGCTCGGTGAGGATAGTGGCACAAAAATTTAATGCAAAATGTTAGCAAGAGTCAATGATGTTGAAAGAGATTCACAAATTCGCAAGTGAAACAAATGGACCAATAGCAAAGAAAGGTACACGGAAACAAACACACGGATAGATAAATGGGGCCGGCAACCAAGGAATGAGCTCAAAATGTGGAATCCACCAAAACGCCGTGTTGCACAACTCAAGAGAGACGCTAGCACGATTGCTCAATAGGCGGATACGACACTTGTGCACAACCTATAAGATGCAAAATGGATAAACTTCTATCCCAAGTATGCTATGTATGTATAGTTCCCGGTGTTTCTCTCAAGATGATCCAAGATGATCGGATATGACAATCTTATATGCAATGTGTTATGATGCTATGGCACTTGCTTACAAGCTCTTTGCTCTCTTTCTTTTGCTTAAAAGCTTTATTTCTTTTTTTTTCTATGGCCACTTTGCACAATGCACAAACCAAGATAGCAATTGTGTGTATGCGGGAACAAACTTGAGACACAATGGATGATATGATACCAATATGATATGGTATGGTATGTAATGGGAGGTATGATCACTAATGTGCACAAGTAACGTTGCCGGCAATGCTCAAATGGCTAGTCTCGATAGGCAAGTAACGCAAAATGGGCTAGGGGTTATCAATGCAATTTGCAATGGGAAAATACAATGGTGTCGTCGAGGTTACCGTCCTTTGCGATGATGAGTGGCGGTATTCTTGATGTAGATACCAAGATGATGGAGACTCGTCCCTAAGTAGCCGAAACACCTTAGGAAACGGAAAAACCGCGCACTCAAAATCTCAAACGACAAATGTCAAATGGTGGTAGCGGGAATGCGGTGGTGGTTTGCACTTGGCAATGCGGAAGTGGAATGATGGGCTATACACGTGTCGGAGTTGAAGCACGGTCCCTAAGTAGCCGAAACACCTTAGGAGACACAACTCACAACACAAACAAAATTGGGTTAAGTTGGGTTGGCGGAAGTGTATGGTGGGCAAGCCTATGCGGAATTTACGGTGGTGGTGGTGGTTGATGAAGATGCAACCGTCCCTAAGTAGCCTAAACACCTTAGGAGACTCGCATCACAACTCAAACAACCTCAAATGCAAAGGGGAACAAAATTGGTTAGGTTGCGGAAGTCGGTGGTGGCTATGCGGAGGATGTGGTGGAAGCCCTAGGCAAACTTGCCAAATTTTCAAAACTTTGATGGAGTCAAATTGTGTTGGTGGTATATTTGTTGGAAGGGGGATGTCAATAGCTTCAAAACGAGCTAAAGAACGTCAAAATCGGAGTTCGGATGAATTAGTTATGGACAAAACAAAAATCAGCCAAAGTCTGAAACTACAGGTTACGGACGTCCGGAAATGGTCGGACATCCGTAAATTCAGTTCGGGTTAGGGGTTCCGGTCGTCCGGAAAAGGTCGGACGTCCGGTCGTTCCAGGGGCTCCGGACGTCCGTAAAACTCCGGTCGTCCGGTGGGTCGGGGTCAACTCGAAAATTGAGATCCGGGACGCGATTTTGGGCAGAATTTTGGGATTTTGGGGTCAAAATTGAAGAGATTTCGTGGATGAAAGATGGGGAAACTTGGAGAAATGCTAGATCCACTCGAAACCAAGCAAATCCATGGATCAAAATCAACAAAACATCATCAAACAAACAAATCACAAAAAATTTTGGGGCTATTTTTGGTGGGGATTTTCGGATTTAGGCACGAACACAACAAAATCAAGCTAGAAAACACGGGGTAGGGGCTCCAAAAACGTGATGAACGTGGCTCATGATACCATATGATGTAGGGCGGAACCCTACGTGGGCGATCTTTCACGTTGGAGCGGATCCTACGGGGGAAACACGAAGAACGAGCGGAAGAACACGAGGAAATCACGGGGAGGAACGAGGGAAAACACTCAACCAACAAGGAATCGGTCACACAAATGCTAGATCAAAGAACACAAAGGGAGATACATGATTCAAGGTCAACAAAGGACGATACAAACGGTAGCCGTTCTTCTCCGTGAGGAGGTCTTGATGGGGTCCACCCTATGAGGGGGTCTTGAATCCGCTTGGGGATCTTCTCCGAGAGGTCCCGATCTCGAAAGGAGAAGTAGCCAAGTGGATGAGCAAAGGCTCTCACACCGAAATATGAGCTAATCCAAAGCTAACCTCCACTAGGAGATGGGAGGGTCCTATTTATAGTCTGAGTGCAAATGGAAGTCAAAACGAAGGGGTACATGGGCTTCAGCCAGATCAGCGCCGGACGTCCGGAAGGCGCTTGACGTCCGGAGGCTCGGAGGTCCGGCCGTCCGGACCTGCTCGGCCGTCTGTCCGATTCTCTTCGCCAGAGGCGGTCGGTCGTCCGTAGGGGGCCGGCCGTCCGGGCTTCAGAGGGTCCGGACGTCCGAGGCCGCTTGGTCGTCCGTAGTTTTGGCTCGGTGATTGTCGCCCGGACGTCCGCAGCTCCGGCCGTCCGTAGATCTGGTTCGGTGACGGTTCGGACGTCCGAGGGCGCTGACGTCCGTGTCTCCGGAGAGTGTCGGACGTCCGAGTCTTCCGGCCGTCCGGCCGCCGGGGACTCCGCAGCCCGCTTTTTTCCGCTTCTCTTCCGTGCTTCCTCGTGGATGGTGTAGGTGTTCTTGGCGCTTGCACTCCTCCTTGTCGTCCGTGAAGCTCCGTTATACCTATGCATGCACCCGAGTGGAGTGTCAAGTAGTATACCATCCTTGAAGGGGTCAAGTGAACACGTGTAAAGGAGAAGATTCACCTTTATGTGTGAGAAGTAGAGGTCGCACGTGTCACTTGCCAAACGGACTCTTGACATGGTGATGACCGTAGGATGCTCCGCATCATAAAGCTTATGGAGGAGCTCGGTGAGGATAGTGGCACAAAAATTTAATGCAAAATGTTAGCAAGAGTCAATATGATGAGGACATCAATACCATTGTTACACCCACAGCCCCTACTGCTACATATACTGGACCAATTACTAGAGCTCGCGCACGCCAATTAAATTATCAGGTACTTTCGTTTCTTGGTAATGATTCTAATGTTCATGAGAATATGATGCTGCTTAAATTGGATACATTTGTTTTGCTTACAAATGAAGGCCCTAGCTTGGAGAAGGATGGACATTGAGCAAGAACAAGCATGGAGATAATGCCATGCTAAGGAGAACAAGAACGGAGTTACAAGTGATGATTCCAGGACTTTGAAGCCACCCTAATGAGTGCATGAGGCCTTGGACGAAATATACAAGATGCCACTTCATAATATTCGTCCATAGGCTATTCTAGGTGCTGCGTCACCTTATTATTGGGCCAGGCCCATGTAATTTCGAAATACTTAAGTATAGGCTGTTTTAGAGTCCGTATGTGGGGGAAACAAGAGTTAGGGTTGATTTCGACCCTCCACCAAGGGCCACGAAATTCCCCCTCTTCCTCCATATATACAGCCCTTAGGGCACCGCTTAGACCTTGGGTTTTGTTTAGATTAAAAGTTCGCCATAGCTGCAACTTCGCAGATTTCGCTTGTGTTCAACGACTGCACAAAGGCGCCACGTAACCCCACCTTGATCAATAAAGCTTTCATCTTATATTCGCAATATCCAGATTGCAATCTCAGCTTCTTGCTTGTTCTTCGCTTGCTCGCAGGAAATGCCCTCGTGGTCGTTGATCGTGTTCGGTGTGGTCAATAACCTCTCGAGTTGGTTTAGCGATTTCTAAGGCGCGACGCCCTCGACGCTCAGTAGTCGGATCGTCAAAGTCGACTTCCTCCAAAGCGAAAACCACATCTCATAGAAAGACGGACACCTTTGCCTCTATCAAGTGGTATCAGATTTTCAGGTTGCTCGGTGAGATTTTACAGTTTTTCAGAGATTAGATCGAGTCTGTTCTTCATACATAAAGTCCACGAAAAAGCCACAAAAAAATTAGGGTTAGTTCATCATATCCGAACCAATCTGAGCCTTTGCATAATCTTTTTAGGGTTTTTGCTTTGTTGAATTTATGGTTGCATCGCCGTGTCAAGTTGCTGGTCTTAGAGTCTAGTCTTTAGAGTTTCGAGTTCGGTCATAAGTTGTCACGCCGCCAACCACCATCATCATCGCCTTGCCATCTTCCACCATTGCTTATCCGCCACCGCTCTCAATCCATATCCATATACCACCACCGCTGCCATATATCCACCACCATATATCCACCACCAATCCGAAGTTCCTTGCATATTAGGGTTGTTTTCGAGATCCATCTAGTTTCCGATTCGTGTTTCCTTGCCGGAGTAGGTTTCGAAAAAAAAGAGTCTGAAACCACCTCCGTTTAGGCCCAAAATTTTCCAAAACGCACTTGTCGAAAAAATTTTCGCTATCCTATTTTTAGGTGTTTCTAAGTGTATTGAGACAATCACCGTTATAGAAAGTTTTTTGACCCGCTTCAGCTTTTGGGTCCGGCAAATAAAAAAAAAAAATTTGGTCGAAAAAATTTCGTGCCCATCCCGTCGGCTTGACCGGGAAGAGTTTTGAGACACTCGCCATTATAGTGATTTTTCGCAAAAAAAAAAAAAGCAAAAAAAAAAAAAAAAAAGCGCAAAAAAAAAAAGAGCGAAAAAAAATTCCAGAGTGTGCTTTTCCGTTGTTTCCGCAGCGCCGTGATTTTGTTAGTGTTCTAGGCTCGCCTCTAGCACGGTTCAGCCTAGGACCAAAGACAAGACTGTCTGCTGAGCGCTTATTCAACTTTGCATCTCTGAATTGATTATTGCTGACCCTTTTTGCTACCATATTATAAGCCTTCCCAGCTCCACATACATCTACATCGTATGCTTGACTCTCCCCGTAATCGCTCTATCCAAGCTTTGAGAGTTTTGACTACATCGGTTGCCGATCACCGCTCTTCTGGGTAAGAACTGGTAAGAATTTGAGATTTGCTTGACGGATTTGTGATCGCCCACCACACCACCACCACCACTTCCTAGTAGTCTGTCAATCATATTCTTGTGTGTTTCTATTGTTGCTAACCATGGCAGGATCACAAGTCGACGAGACCGACCGGGAGAACATGACAAACAAAGCGCTACATGATAAGTTTCAACAAATGATGAGTGGGCAGGTGGACGATGTGCTAAATAGATTTGAAGAGGCCATGGAGAAGATAGATGGCATTGAGAAGGCGTCAAACAAAGCTCGATAACAAGTTTAATGAATTGCTCGCTGCCTACCACCACCACCACCGGCTGCACCTAACGCACCTCTACTACAACAACAAGGACTATCTCCACATCGCGAAACAGCCCTCCGCCGAGCTTCCCGTGTCCCTCTTCACCGCCAAGCTGCCGGTGCTGCTTTGTTGATACTTCAGGGCTCCTGCTGCTGCGGGGGGAGGATGATTATGTGAGAGCTTACGAGGATGAGGTTGATCAACATCGAACTACGTGCAACCACCAGCACCACAACCACCAGGTCGCCCACATGCAAACAATGGCAATGTTCGGCTCCCTTCAGTACGAGATCATGACCATCTCCCTAAACTGAAATTGAATATTCCACCATTTGAGGGTAGATATGTTCCTGATATATATCTTACTTGGGAGTTAGAAACTGAACAACGATTTACATGTTTACAATATCCCGAGGAGAGACGTGTTCCTGCTGCTGTTTGTGCTTTCACTAGCTTTGCATGTGTTTGGTGGTCCGAACATTGTAGATTATATCCTGCTCCAGCTACTTGGGCTGCTTTGAAAACTGCTATGCATACTCGTGGTTCCACCATATTATCAGCGTGAATTACTTCAAAAATTGCAGCGCTTAAGACAAGGAAAAATTCGTAGAAGAATATTATCAGAATTACAAACTGGCTTGATTAGATGTGGTATTGTTGAGGAGAATGAAGCTATGCTTGCACGCTTTCGGGTGGATTAAATAGAGAGATTCAGACCATTCTAGACTACAAGGATTATAATAATATCACTCGATTATTCCATCTTGCTTGTAAAGCTGAACGTGAAGTGCAGGATCGATGTGCCTTGGCGCGACTAACTTTTCTCGCAGGTCGACCTTCATCATGGACACCACGTGCATCATCTACTTCCACACGCTCTACTACACCGCACCTCCGCCGGCTGCCACCTCCAACCGTGATACAAGAAAGCAGGCACAACCACCACTATCTCGCCAAGAGTACACCGCTGGGCTACACAGAGCTCTCTTCTTCTTCCATGGCGCCAACAGGCACACAAGTGATATTATTTGTCGTCGTTGTAAGGGAAGAGGACATTTTATGAGAGAATGCCAATCTCAGCGCAGTGATGATTGCTACCGAGGATGGTGGGTATGAGTCTGCTAGTGACTATGATGAAGAGACTTTGGCTCTTATTACACATGAAGAACACGGTGGAGATGATTCTGATCCCGAGACGCAATACATGGCTGCTCAAGATGCCGACAGTATGAATGTTTAGTTGCTCAACGTGTTTTGAGTGTGCAGGTTACACAAGCTGAGCAAAATCAGAGGCATAACTTGTTCCATACAAAGGAGTTGTGAAGGAACGTTCTATTCAAGGCCATCATAGATGGAGGGAGCTGCAACAACTTGGCTAGCATGGATATGGTGGAGAAGCTTTCTCTCCACAAGACCACATCCACATCCTTACTACATCCAATGGTTCAACAACAGCGGCAAGGTTAAGGTAACACGCATCGTTCGTGTGCATTTTAGTATCTCTACATATGCTGATTATGTTGATTGTGATGTGGTACCTATGCAAGCATGTTCCTTATTACTTGGTAGACCATGGCAATTTGATAAAATTCTGTACACCATGGTAGAAACAATCAAGATACTCTTGTTCACAAGGATAAAAATATTACTTTGCTTCCTATGACTCCTGATTCCATTTTGAAAGATGATATTAATAGAGCTAATAAAGCAAAACAGGAGAAAATAAGAGTGAAAATCAGATTGTGGCAAAAGAATTTGAGCAACAAATGAAGCCTAATAATAAACCATCTAATGTTGCTTCTGAAATTAAACTGAAAAGTGCATGTTTATTTGCCACCAAATCTGATATTGATGAGCTAGATTCTAGCAAATCTGTTTGCTATGCTTTTGTGTGCAAAGAGGCATTATTTTCATTCGAGGACGTGCCTTCCTCTTTGCCCCTCGCTGTCACTAACATTTTGCAGAGTTCACGACGCCTTCCCACAAGACGTGCCACCGGATTACCACCTATTCGAGGGATTGAGCATCAAATTGACTTAATTCCCGGTGCATCGCTACCCAACCGCACACCATACCGCACTCAATCCAGAGGAGACGAAGGAGATTATGCGCCAAGCACAGGAGCTGCTCGACAAAGGTTATATACGCGAATCTCTTAGTCCTTGTGCTGTTCCTATTATACTAGTGCCTAAAAAGGATGGTACGTCACAGATGTGTGTTGATTGTAGAGGCATTAATAATATTACTATTCGTTATCGCCATCCTATTCCTAGGCTAGATGATATGCTTGATGAATTGAGTGGCTCTACAATATTCTCCAAAGTTGATTTATGAGTGGATACCATCAAATTCGTATGAAATTGGGAGATGAATGGAAAACAGCATTTAAAACTAAGTTTGGATTATATGAGTGGTTAGTCATGCCTTTTGGGTTAACTAATGCACCTAGTACTTTCATGAGATTAATGAACGAAGTTTTACGTGCTTTCATTGGACGATTTGTGGTAGTTTACTTTGATGATATACTGATTTATAGCAAATCTTTGGAAGAACATTTGGAACATTTACGTGTTGTTTTAATGCTCTACGTGATGCACGCTTGTTTGGTAACCTTGGGAAGTGCACCTTTGCACCGAATCGAGTATCTTTTCTTGGCTATGTTGTTACTCCACAGGAATTGAAGTTGATAAAGCCAAGATTGAAGCTATTGAGAGTTGGCCGCAGCCCAAAACGGTCACACAAGTGAGGAGTTTTCTTGGACTCGCTGGTTTCTATAGGCGCTTTGAGAGACTTTAGCACCATTGCTGCACCTCTCAATGAGCTTACAAAGAAGGATGTGCCTTTTGTTTGGGGTACCGCACAGAAGAAGCCTTCACGGTATTGAAAGATAAGTTGACACATGCCCTTTACTCCAACTTCCTGACTTTAATAAGACTTTTGAGCTTGAATGTGATGCTAGTGGAATTGGATTAGAGGTGTGTTATTACAAGATGGCAAACCTGTTGCATACTTTTCTGAAAAATTGAGTGGGCCTAGTCTGAACTATTCTACTTATGACAAAGAATTATATGCTCTTGTTCGGACTTTAGAGACATGGCAACATTATTTATGGCCCAAAGAATTTGTTATACATTCTGATCATGAATCTTTGAAACATATTAAAAGTCAAGCTAAACTGAATCGTAGACATGCTAAATGGGTTGAATTCATTGAGACTTTCCCTTATGTCATTAAACACAAGAAGGGTAAAGAAAATGTTATTGCCGATGCTTTGTCTCGTCGCTATACTATGCTTTCACAACTTGACTTCAAAATATTTGGTTTGGAGACCATCAAAGATCAATATGTGCATGATGCTGATTTTAAAGATGTAATGCAGAATTGTAAAGAAGGAAGAACATGGAACAAGTTCGTTATTAATGATGGTTTTGTGTTCCGTGCTAACAAGCTATGCATTCCTGCTAGCTCTGTTCGCCTTTTGTTGTTGCAGGAGGCGCATGGAGGAGGATTAATGGGACACTTTGGCGCCAAGAAGACGGAGGATATACTTGCTACACATTTCTTTTGGCCAAAGATGAGACGGATGTTGAGCGCTTTGTTGCTCGCTGCACTACATGTCAAAAAGCTAAGTCACGACTCAATCCTCATGGTTTATATATGCCTTTGCTCGTGCCTAGTGTTCCTTGGGAGGATATATCTATGGACTTTGTTTTAGGTTTACCTCGAACAAAGAAGGGAGGATAGCATATTTGTTGTCGTGGATAGATTCTCTAAAATGGCACACTTTATACCATGTCATAAAAGCGATGATGCTGTTAATGTTGCTGATTTGTTCTTTCGTGAAATTATTCGCTTGCATGGTGTGCCAAATACTATTGTTTCAGATCGTGATACTAAATTTCTTAGCCACTTTTGGAGATGTTTATGGGCTAAGTTGGGGACTAAACTGCTTTTAGTACTACTTGTCACCCCAAACCGATGGATAAACTGAAGTAGTCAATAGAACATTGTCTACTATGCTTAGGGCTGTTTTGAAGAATAATAAGAAAATGTGGGAAGAATGCTTGCCTCATATTGAATTTGCTTATAATCGCTCATTGCATTCTACTACTAAGATGTGCCCTTTGAAATTGTGTATGGCTTCCTACCTCGTGCACCTATTGATTTGTTGCCTCTTCCATCTTCGGAGAAGGTTAATTTTGATGCTAAAGAACGTGCTGAATTGATTTTAAAAGTGCATGAGATAACTAAGGAAAACATTGAGCGATGAATGCTAAATATAAACTTGCTGGAGATAAGGGTAGAAAACATGTTGTCTTTGCACCGGAGATCTTGTTTGGTTACATTTATGTAAGGATAGGTTTCCTAATTTGCGCAAATCAAAGCTAATGCCACGTGCTGATGGTCCATTTAAGGTGTTAGAGAAAATAAATGATAATGCATATAAACTTGAGCTGCCTGCAGATTTTGGGGTTAGTCCCACTTTTAACATTGCAGATTTGAAGCCTTATTTGGGTGAGGAATATGAGCTCCGTCGAGGACGACTTCATTTCAAGAAGGGAGGATGATGAGGACATCAATACCATTGTTACACCCACAGCCCCTCTGCTACATATACTCGGACCAATTACTAGAGCTCACAAGCGCC
The DNA here is from genome assembly GCA_021605205.1 of Aegilops longissima. Taxonomy (NCBI): domain Eukaryota; kingdom Viridiplantae; phylum Streptophyta; class Magnoliopsida; order Poales; family Poaceae; genus Aegilops; species Aegilops longissima. The sequence goes on along the minus strand of JAHIAM010006303.1, from coordinate 21,796 downwards.
AATTAAATTATCGTACTTTCGCTTCTTGGTAATGATTCTAATGTTCATGAGAATATGATGCTGCCTAAATTGGATACATTTGTTTTGCTTACAAATGAAGGCCCTAGCTTGGAGAAGGATGGACATTGAGCAAGAACAAGCATGGAGATAATGCCATGCGCAAGGAGAACAAGAACGGAGTTACAAGTGATGATTCCAGGACTTTGAAGCCACCCTAATGAGTGCATGAGGCCTTGGACGAAATATACAAGATGCCACTTCATAATATTCGTCCATAGGCTATTCTAGGTGCTGCGTCACCTTATTATTGGGCCAGGCCCATGTAATTTCGAAATACTTAAGTATAGGCTGTTTTAGAGTCCGTATGTGGGGGAAACAAGAGTTAGGGTTGATTTCGACCCTCCACCAAGGGCCACGAAATTCCCCTCTTCCTCCATATATACAGCCCTTAGGGCCCCGCTTAGACCTTGGGTTTTGTTTAGATTAAAAGTTCGCCATAGCTGCAACTTCGCAGCATTTCGCTTGTGTTCCACGACTGCATAAAGGCGCCACAGTAACCCCACCTTGATCAATAAAGCTTTCATCTTATATTCGCAATATCCAGATTGCAATCTCAGTTTCTTGCTTGTTCTTCGCTTGCTCGCAGGAAATGCACCCTCGTGGTCGTTGATCGTGTTCGGTGTGGTCAATAACCTCTCGGAGTTGGTTTAGCGATTGCTAAGGCGCGACGTCCTCGCACGTTCGTAGTCGGATCGTCAAAGTCGACTTCCTCCAAAGCGAAAACCACATCTCATCGAAAGACGGGACACCTTTGCCTCTATCAACGAGTAGCTGTTCTTCTCCGAAAGGAGGTCTTGATGGGGTCCACCCTAGAAGGGGGTCTTGAATCCGCTTGGGGGATCTTCTCCGAAGAGGTCCTGAGCTCCGAGGAGAAGTAACCAAGTGGATGAGCAAGGCTCTCACACAAACATGAGATAAACCTAAGCTAACCCTAGAAAGAGGAAGGGGATGAAGTATATATAGTCTCCGGGGCGAAGGGGGACATGTGATACGTCCCGGATACACTGCACGCAGGCAGGGGAGTCCGGACGTCCGGGCGTCGGGCCGGATGTCCGGGCCTTCACGAGGCGCCGGATGTCCGGGCTAACCGGCCGGATGTCCGGGCTGGGATGGCCAGTTCTGCAGATTCGGGTGCGGGGCGCCGGATTTCGGGCAGTGCGGATATCCGGCTGGGGGCGGATGTCCGGGCATGGAGGCGGATGTCCGCCCTATGAGAGTTGCTGGTTGGGCTGCGGCTGCTGTGTTAGGCGCCTCAGGGCCGGATGTCCGGTGTCCTGGCCGGATGTCCGGGGCCTGGAAGGTGAACTTGCCCGCTCCCGTGGTCCTCTTCATCCGTGGACTTGGCGGCTCGTCCGTCTTCACGTGTGTTTTCGGAAGGCTCCTCTTGACACCTAATGATGCATATGATATCAGACTCAGGTAGTAGCCATGTCTCACAGGCGGAAAGGGAAGATTCGGAAAGGAGCGAGTTCAACTTAGGTCCAATGGCGTAGGCTCGAGTGAACATGGGGATGATCGTTGGATGCTCCGCGTCACGGAGGGTGGTTTTCGGAATTTTTTTTGCCGAAACCTACTCCGGCAAGGAAACACGAATCGGAAACTAGATGGATCTCGAAAACAAACCTAATATTCAAGGAAGTCGGATTGGTGGTGGATATATGGTGGTGGTATATGGCAGCGGTGGTGGTAGCGGTGGTAGTATATAGATATGGATCGGTGGTGGTATATGGACACGGATTGGTGGTGGTAGATGGATACGGATTCGGAGCGGTGATGGTAGGTGGCAGGGGCGATGATGATGGTGCGGTGGCGGCGTAACAACTTATGACCAGAACTCGAAACTCTAGAAGACTAGACGCTAAGACCAGCAACTAGACACGACGATGCAACCGCAAATTCAACAAAGCAAAACCCTAAAAAGATTATGCAAAGGCTCAAATTAGTTCGGATATGATGAACTAACCCTAATTTTTTGTGGCTTTTTTGTGGACTATAGGTATGAAGAACAGACTCGATCTAAACTACGGAAAACTGTAAAATCTCACCGAGCAACCTGGAAATCTGATACCACTTGATAGAGGCAAAGGTGTCCCGTCTTTCGATGAGATGTTGGTTTTCGCTTTGGAGGAAGTCGACTTTGACGATCCGACTACTGAACGTCTTGAGGACGTCGCGCTTTAGCAATCGCTAAACCAAGTCCGAGAGGTTATTGACCACGCCGAGCACGATCAACTTGACCACGAGGGTCTGCTTCTCGCGAGCAAACGAAGAACAAGCAAGAAACTGAGATTGCAATCTGGATATTGCGAATATAAGATGAAAGCTTTATTGATCAAGGTGGGGTTACTGGACGCTTTGTCCAGTCGCTTGAACACAAACGGCACGCCGAAGTTGCAGCTATGGTGAACTTTAATCTAAATAAAACCCGAAGTCTAAACGGTGCCCTAAGGGCTGTATATATGGAGGAAGAGGGGGAATTTCGTGGCCCTTGGTGGAGGGGTCCAAATCAACCCTATCTCTTGTTTCCCACACATACGGACTCTAAAAATAGCCTATACTCTTGTATTTCGAAATTACAAGGGCCTGGCCCAATAATAAGGTGACGCAACACCTAGAATAGCCTCGGGACGAAATTTATGAAGTAGCATCTTGTATATTTCGTCCAAGGCTTCATGCACCCATTATGGTGGCTTCAAAGTCCTGAAATCATCACTTGTAACTCCGTTTGTTCCCCTTAGCATGGCATTATCTCCATGCTTGTTCTTGCTCCAATGTCCATCCTTCTCCAAGCTAGGCCCTTCATTTGTAAGCAAAACAAATGTATCCAATTTAGGCAGCATCATATTCTCATGAACATTAGAATCATTACCAAGAAACGAAAGTACCTGATAATTTAATTGGCGTGCGCGAGCTCTAGTAATTGGTCCAGTATATGTAGCAGTAGGGGCTGTGGGTGTAACAATGGTATTGATGTCCTCATCATAAACAAAACCCAAAGTCTAAACGGTGCCCTAAGGGCTGTATATATGGAGGAAGAGGGGGGAATTTCATGGCGCTTGGGGAAGGGGTCCGAAACCAACCCTATCTCTTGTTTCCTCCACACATACGGACTCTAAAAACAGCCTATACTTATGTATTTCGAAATTCCATGGGCCTGGCCCAATAATAAGGTGACGCAGCACCTAGAATAGCCTCTGGGCAAAATTTATGATGTGGCATATTGTATATTTCGTCCAAGGCTTCATTCACTCCTTATGGTGGCTTCAAAGTCCTGAAATCATCACTTGTAACTCCGTTCATGTTCCCCTTGCGCATGCCATTAACTCCATGCTTGTTCTTGTTCCAATGTTCATCCTTCTCCAAGCTAGGCCCTTCATTTGTAAGCAAAACACATGTATCCAATTTAGGCAGCATCATATTCTCATGAACATTAGAATCATTACCAAGAAACGAAAGTACCTGATAATTTAATTGGCGTGCGCGAGCTCTAGTAATTGGTCCAGTATATGTAGCAGTAGGGGCTGTGGGTGTAACAATAGTATTGATGTCCTCATCAGGCGGCACCTAACGTACCTCTCCTACAACAACAAGGACTACCTCCACATCACGAAACAGCCCTCCGCCGAGCTTCCCGTGTCCCTCTTCAGCCTGGCCAAGCTGCTGGTGCTGCTGTTGATACTTCTGTGGCTCCTGCTGCTGCGGTGGGGGAGGATGATTATGTGAGAGATTACGAGGATGAGGTTGATCAACATCAGAACTACGTGAAGGCTTCTTCCTGTGCAAAGAGGCATTATTTTCATTCGAGGACGTGCCTTCCTCTTTGCCCCCTGCTGTCACTAACATTTTGCAGGAGTTCGCTGACGTCTTCCCACAAGACGTGCCACCGGATTACCACCTATTCGAGGATTGAGCATCAAATTGACTTAATTCCGGTGCATCGCTACCCAACCGCGCACCATACCGTACCAATCCGAGAGAGACGAAGGAGATTATCGTCAAAGTACAGGAGCTGCTCGACAAAGGTTATATACGCGAATCTCTTAGTCCTTGTGCTGTTCCTATTATACTAGTGCCTAAAAAGGATGGTACGTCGGCGTATGTGTGTTGATTGTAGAGGCATTAATAATATTACTATTCGTTATCGTCATCCTATTCCTAGGCTAGATGATATGCTTGATGAATTGAGTGGCTCTACAATATTCTCCAAAGTTGATTTATGTAGTGGATACCATCAAATTCGTATGAAATTGGGAGATGAATGGAAAACAGCATTTAAAACTAAGTTTGGATTATATGAGTGGTTAGTCATGCCTTTTGGGTTAACTAATGCACCTAGTACTTTCATGAGATTAATGAATGAAGTTTTACGTGCTTTCATTGGACGATTTGTGGTAGTTTACTTTGATGATATACTGATTTATAGCAAATCTTTGGAAGAACATTTGGAACATTTACGTGCTGTTTTCAATGCTCTACGTGATGCACGTTTGTTTGGTAACCTTGGGAAGTGCACCTTTTGCACCGACCGAGTATCTTTTCTTGGCTATGTTGTTACTCCACAGGGAATTGAAGTTGATAAAGCCAAGATTGAAGCTATTGAGAGTTGGCCGCAGCCCAAAACGGTCACACAAGTGAGGAGTTTTCTTGGACTCGCTGGTTTCTATAGGCGTTTTGTGAGAGACTTTAGCACCATTGCTGCACCTCTCAATGAGCTTACAAAGAAGGATGTGCCTTTTGTTTGGGGTACCGCACAGGAAGAAGCCTTCACGGTATTGAAAGATAAGTTGACACATGCTCCTTTACTCCAACTTCCTGACTTTAATAAGACTTTTGAGCTTGAATGTGATGCTAGTGGAATTGGATTAGGAGGTGTGTTATTACAAGATGGCAAACCTGTTGCATATTTTTCTGAAAAATTAAGTGGGCCTAGTCTGAACTATTCTACTTATGACAAAGAATTATATGCTCTTGTTCGGACTTTAGAGACATGGCAACATTATTTATGGCCCAAAGAATTTGTTATACATTCTGATCATGAAGCTTTGAAACATATTAAAAGTCAAGCTAAACTGAATCGTAGACATGCTAAATGGGTTGAATTCATTGAGACTTTCCCTTATGTCATTAAACACAAGAAGGGTAAAGAAAATGTTATTGCTGATGCTTTGTCTCGTCGCTATACTATGCTTTCACAACTTGACTTCAAAATATTTGGTTTGGAGACCATCAAAGATCAATATGTGCATGATGCTGATTTTAAAGAGGTAATGCAGAATTGTAAAGAAGGAAGAACATGGAACAAGTTCGTTATTAATGATGGTTTTGTGTTCCGTCCTAACAAGCTATGCATTCCTGCTAGCTCTGTTCGTCTTTTATTGTTGCAGGAGGCGCATGGAGGAGGAATAATGGGACACTTTGGCGTCAAGAAGACGGAGGATATACTTGCTACACATTTCTTTTGGCCAAAGATGAGACGGGATGTTGAGCGTTTTGTTGCTCGCTGCACTACATGTCAAAAAGCTAAGTCACGACTCAATCCTCATGGTTTATATATGCCTTTGCCTGTGCCTAGTGTTCCTTGGGAGGATATATCTATGGACTTTGTTTTAGGTTTACCTCGAACAAAGAAGGGAGGATAGCATATTTGTTGTCGTGGATAGATTCTCGAAAATGGCACACTTTATACCATGTCATAAAAGCGATGATGCTGTTAATGTTGCTGATTTGTTCTTTCGTGAAATTATTTGCTTGCATGGTGTGCCAAATACTATTGTTTCAGATCGTGATACTAAATTTCTTAGCCACTTTTGGAGATGTTTATGGGCTAAGTTGGGGACTAAACAGCTTTTTAGTACTACTTGTCACCCCCAAACTGATGGACAAACTGAAGTAGTCAATAGAACATTGTCTACTATGCTTTGCGCTGTTTTGAAGAATAATAAGAAAATGTGGGAAGAATGCTTGCCTCATATTGAATTTGCTTATAATCGTTCATTGCATTCTACTACTAAGATGTGCCCTTTTGAAATTGTGTATGGCTTCCTACCTCGTGCACCTATTGATTTGTTGCCTCTTCCATCTTCGGAGAAGGTTAATTTTGATGCTAAAGAACGTGCTGAATTGATTTTAAAAATGCATGAGATAACTAAGGAAAACATTGAGCGTATGAATGCTAAATATAAACTTGCTGGAGATAAGGGTAGAAAACATGTTGTCTTTTCACCTGGAGATCTTGTTTGATTACATTTGCGTAAGGATAGGTTTCCTAATTTGCGCAAATCAAAGCTAATGCCACGTGCTGATGGTCCATTTAAGGTGTTAGAGAAAATAAATGATAATGCATATAAACTTGAGCTGCCTCATATTCCAATTACTAGAGCTCGCGCACGCCAATTGAATTATCAGGTACTTTCGTTTCTTGGTAACGATTCCAATGTTCATGAGAATATAATGCTGCCTAAATTGGATACATTTGTTTTGCTTACAAATGAATGGCCTACCATGGACAAGAAAGATGAACCTTGGAGCAAGTTCAAGCATGAATATGTTGGCATGCGCAAGGAGAACAAGAACGGAGTTACAAGTGATGATTCCAGGACTTTGAAGCCACCCTAATGAGTGCATGAGGCCTTGGACGAAATATACAAGATGCCACTTCATAATATTCGTCCATAGGCTATTCTAGGTGCTGCGTCACCTTATTATTGGGCCAAGCCCATGTAATTTCGAAATACTTAAGTATAGGCTATTTTTAGAGTCCGTATGTGTGGGAAACAAGAGTTAGGGTTGATTTGGACCCCTCCACCAAGGGCCACGAAATTCCCCCTCTTCCTCCATATATACAGCACTTAGGGCACCGTTTAGACCTTGGGTTTTGTTTAGATTAAAAGTTCGTCATAGCTGCAACTTCGCGTGCCGTTTGTGTTCAACGACCGCACAAAGGCGCCACGTAACCCCACCTTGATCAATAAAGCTTTCATCTTATATTCGCAATATCCAGATTGCAATCTCAGTTTCTTGCTTGTTCTTCGTTTGCTCGCAGGAAATGCAGACCCTCGTTGTCGGAGTTGATCGTGCTCGGCGTGGTCAATAACCTCTCGGAGTTGGTTTAGCGATTGCTAAGGCGCGACGTCCTCGCACGTTCGTAGTCGGATCGTCAAAGTCGACTTCCTCCAAAGCGAAAACCAACATCTCATCGAAAGACGGGACACCTTCGCCTCTATCAGTAGGGGGTGTGGGTGTAACAATGGTATTGATGTCCTCATCAGGTGTCGGACGTCCGGAGGGTGCCGGTCGTCCGGAGCTTCGGGACGGTCCGGACATCCGTAGATCGTCGGACATCTGTAGATTTGGTTCGGGTGCTGGTCGTCCGGTCGTCAGGTGGCTTCGGTCTTCTGTGAATATCCATTCGGGTGCCGAGTTGCCGGACGTCCGGAGGGTGTCGGTCGTCCGAGACCTGGGAGTCGTCAGACGTCCGGGCGGGGCCGGTCGTCCGTGGCTTGTAGTCCTGTCCTGTCTTCCTTCCCTCGCTCTAGCATCTCCCAAGGTTCGGACGTCCGGGACCGACCGGTCGTCCGGTGCCTGTAGCTTCACAACTGGCCCTTTTTCTTGATGTCCATGCTTGGCGTCCTTGCCACCTTGGCCATTGGGTATAGCTGTCCCATGGCTCTCCTCCAGGTACCTGATCACACACAGAGTGTCCATATGAGGTAGTACCCAAGTCTCGTGAGTACAGAGAGGAATTTCGGAGAGGAGGGAGTTCGCCTTATCTTCGATAGCCTTAGTTCGAGCTCGAGTCATGGGTCCAAGTGGTGTTGAGGAAGATGTAGGTGCGTCCATGGGGATGAGCGAGGGATGCTCCGCATCATCTCCCCCCGGGAGAGATCCGACCTCGGATCAAAAGCTTCATCTCCATGGTATGGCGCGAGGTCCTTGACGTTGAAGATGTCGCTCACATTGTACTTGTCTCGTGGTAGGTCGATCTTGTAGGCGTTGTCGTTGTAGCGTGCTAGCACCTTGAAAGGTCCATCGGCTCGAGGGAGAAGCTTGGACTTGCGTTCGCTGGGGAAGCGGTCCTTGCGAAGGTGTAGCCACACTAGATCACAAATGTTGAAGACCATGGGTCGCTTGTTGACGTTGAGCTTGGTCGCTAGTCGGTGTACTTGGCGCTCGATGGTGTGCCTTGTATCCTCATGCATCTTCTTGATGTAGCTTGCCCGAGCACTCGCATCCATGTTGGTGCCCTCTTGTAGAGGAAGAGGTAGAATGTCCAATGGGGACAACGGGTTGAAGCCAATGACCTCGAAGGGGGACTTGCCGGTAGTCGAATGTCTTGCACGGTTGTAGGCGTACTCGGCGATGGGTAGACATACTTCCCACTCCTTGATGTTCTTCTTGATCAACACCCGAAGTAGAGTGGAGAGTGTCCGGTTCGTCACCTCCGTTTGGCCGTTGGTTTGAGGATGGTATGCGGATGAGAACAAGAGCTTGATTCCGAGCTTGGCGCATAGGGTCTTCCAAAAGTAACTCAAGAAATTGATGTCACGATCGGAGACGATTGTCTTTGGTATTCCATGGAGTCAAAAGATTTCCCTACAAAAGAGATTTGCAATGTATGAAGCATCGCCTATCTTGTTGCAAGGAATGAAATGTGCCATCTTAGAAAATCTATCCACAACAACAAACACGAAATCCTTTCCATTTTGAGTTCTAGGCAAACCAAGTACAAAATCCATGCTAATGTCTTCCCAAGGTTGATAGGGAATAGGAAGAGGCATGTAACGACCATGAGATTGAGCTTTAGACTTAGCTTTGCGACATGTAGAGCATCGGGTGGTGAAGCGTGAGACGTCTCGAAACATCTTGGGCCAAAAGTAGTTCTTACAGAGCATGGCGAATGTCTTATCTCGTCCAAAATGTCCCATGAGTCTGCCTCCATGAGCCTCTTGCAAAAGGAGCAAACGAAGAGAAGACTCGGGAATGCATAGTTTGTTAGCTTTCATAGGATAAGCATCCTTGATATAATATTGTTCCCAAGAAGTACGCGTCAAACACTTAGCATAAGGAATAGCAAAAGATGGATCATTAACATTCAACTCAAGTTTAGTGACAAGCGTGCAGATGCGTGAAAGTTCATCCGCAACTACATTTTCCTTACCCTTAATGTACTTGATCACATAGGGGAAAGATTCAATAAATTCACTCCATTTGGCATGAGCTTGTTCAACTTAGTTTGATCTTTTAAGTACTTAAGCGTTTCATGATCGGTATGTATGACAAACTCACGAGGTCTAAGATAATGTTACCAAACATGTAGCACACGTACTAAAGCATACAATTCTTTGTCATATATGGGATAGTTAAGTTGAGCACCGGAGAGTTTTTCACTAAAATAAGCAATGGCTCATTTTTCATGCGTCAAAACTCTGCCAATTCCGGTACCACTTGCATCACAATGAACCTCAAAAGTTTTGTCAAAATTGGGCAAAGCAAGAATCGGAGCATGAGTAAGCAAAGACTTGAGCTCATCAAAAGCGGTGGATTGCAAAGATCCCCAAACGAAAGGAGCATTCTTCTTACTCAAGGCATGCAAAGGAGCGGCAATAGTGCTAAAATCTTTCACAAAGCGACGATAAAAACCCGCAAGACCAAGAAAGCTACGCACAAATTGGTGGGTTGGGGCCAAGTTTTAATTGCTTCAATTTTAGATTCATCAACATGGACACCCTTTGAGGATACAACAAAACCCAAGAAAACCACATTGTCAACGCCAAACGTGCATTTTTTTCATGTTTGCATAAAGACGTTCCTTGCGAAGGGTTTGCAAAACAGCCCTAACATGATTAAGATGCTCTTTCATGGTTTTGCTAAGCACAAGGATATCATCGAAGTAAACCACAACAAAGACTCCAATATACGGGCGAAGCACATAATGCATAAGGCGCACAAAAGTACCAGGAGCCTCCGATAGACCCATAGGCATCACTAACCACTCATATAAGCCAAATTTGGTTTTGAAAGCAGTTTTCCATTCATCATCCTCTTGAATGCGGATTTGATAATAGCCACTTTTAAGATCAATTTTTGAGAAAAAGTTGGCTCCAGTAAGTTCATCAAGCATATCATCTAAGCAAGGAATGGGATGCCTATAGCGAACGGTAATAGCATTTATAGGTCTACAATCGGAACACAAGCGCAAACTTCCATCGGGCTTAGGCACAAGTATAACGGGAACGGCACAAGGGCTTAGGCTTTCACGTACATGTCTGTTGTCGATGAGTTCTTGTACTTGCCGTTGAATCTCCTTGGTTTCTTCGGGATTGACTCGGTATGGAGCTTTGTTTGGGAGAGGAGATCTGGGGATGAGGTCGATTCGATGTTCAATGCCTCGAAGAGGAGGTAGACCCGGAGGTAGCTCATTGGGGAAAACATCTTGGAATTCCTGCAGAAGAGATGAGATTCCAAGATGGATCACTTTAGGAATTCTAAATATGGAGCGTTGTTATATCTATGGACTTCTCTCATCTCACTTTTGGTGGCAAATAGGATGAGATTTTTCTCTCTAGGCGAAGAGGCGCTTAAGTTTGGCTTGTGGCACTCACTCACTTTTTGGTGGATCACTTTCTCACTCTTCTCTCCATGATGGGTGGCTTGCTTGTCGGCTATTACTTGACTAGGAGACATAGGTCGTAGCACATATTCCTTCCCTATCATCTTGAAACTATAGTGATTGGTACGCCCGTTGTGGAAGACACCGCGGTCGAATTGCCATGGTCGACCAAGAAGGAGGTGGCAAACGGTCATTGGGACCACATCACACTCCAAAGTGTCCTCATATGCACCAATTTTGAAGGAGACTTGGACCGTATGCTCGACTCGTATAGTGCCGGAGTCACTTAGCCATTGAACCTTGTAGGGGTGCGGGTGCTTCCTCTTGACCAATTCACTTGCCAAGTTATGGCAACTACCTCCGTCGATGATGACCTTGACGGACCTTCCATTGATGTGGGCCTTTGTGTGGAAGATGTGGCATCGTTGGTCTTCTTCTTGTTGATGTTGAAGAGTCAAGACCTTAGAGACAACGAGAGCGGGGCTCGAATCCTCATCACAAAAGACTTGATCATCTTCATCCTCGTTCACTCGCCGGTGCATGGACACTTGCTCAAGAGCTTCCATCTCCTCATCACTCATGGAGTCATAGGTACCATCGTCGTTGAGGATCATGGTGCGCTTGTTTGTGCATTCATAGGACTTGTGGCCTCGGCCGCCGCAAGTGAAACACTTGAAGGAACTTGTCTTGATGGTCTCATCGGTCGGAGTAGATGATGAAGCATGCGTCTTGAAGTTGCTTGTAGTAGGAGGAGGACGACTTGAACTTGTCGAAGTTTTCTTGTAACTTGACTTATCGTTGTTGTTTGTAGAAGGTTTGGTTGATGTAGATGTTGGAGGAGTCGTTGAAGGTTGGTTGTTGGAGAAGTCGTAGGTCTTGGACGAGTACTTGGCGTACTTGAAGTCATCTTGCACTTGACGTTCCGCCTTTGTAGCTTGATGCACGAGCTCAATGAGGTTGGAGTAGGGTTGGAAGTCGGCGATCTTCTTGATGGGATGATTGAGTCCATTCAAGAAACGTGCCATTGTTTGCTCATCATCTTCCTTTACATTGGCTCGAATCATGGTGATGTAGGGCGGAACCCTACGTGGATGATCTTTCACGTTTGGAGTGGATCCTACGGGGAATCACGAAGAACACGCGGAAGAACAAAGGGAAACACGGAGGAAACGAGAGAGAGATCGCTCAACTAACAAGGAATCAATCACACAAGTGCTAGATCACCGAACACGAAGAGGTACATATGATCCACTATCAACAAAGCTAAGGATACACGAGTAGCCGTTCTTCTCCGAGAGGAGGTCTTGATGGGGTCCACCCTAGAAGGGGGTCTTGAATCCGCTTGGGGAATCTTCTCCGAAGAGGTCCTGAGCTCCGAGGAGAAGTAACCAAGTGGATGAGCAAGGCTCTCACACAAACATGAGCTAAACCTAAGCTCACCCTAGAAAGAGGAAGGGGATGGAGTATATATAGTCTAGGGGGCGAAGGGGTACATGGGCCTCGGCCCGGATGCACTGCACGCAGGCAGGGGAGGCCGGATGTCCAGGCGTCGGGCCGGATGTCCGGGCCTTCACGAGGCGCCGGATGTCCGGGCTAGCAGGCCGGATGTCCGGGCTGGTGCGGCCACTTCTGCCGAATCGGGTGCGTGGCGCCGGATTTCCGGGCAAAGGGCCGGATTTCCGGGGCTTCGGGGAAGGACGGATGTCCGGGGCGCGGGGCCGGATGTCCGGGCCCTGTAGCTTTTCTGGCTGGGCTGCGGCTGCTGTGTTGGCATCTCCAGGGGCCGGATGTCCGGGGTCTTTGATGCGGAGCATCCCACGATCATCCCCATGCATCCACAACCGTCTCATCAAGAGCCAAGAGGACCCATGACACGAGCAAGAGCTAGAGCTCTCGAGAACGAGGTGACCTCTTTCCTTATTGATATCACATATGATCCACGGGGAACCTCCCGAGGATGCACACGAGGATGGACAAGCCGCCAAGTCCACGGATGAAGAGAACCAACGGAAACGAGCAAGATCAACTTCCAGGCCCCGGACATCAGGCCATGGCCCCGAACATCCGGCCCCTGGAGCCTCTACCTCAGCCTCATCAAAACTGGCCAGACCTACAGGGCCCGGACATCCGGCGTCCGAGCCCGGACATCCGCCCCCCAGCCCGGATATCCGGCCTGCAGCCCGGAAATCCGGCTCCTACCACCCGATTCGGCAGAAAAGGTCACCCCAGCCCGGACATCCGGCGCCTCGCGAAGGCCCGGACATCCGGCCCGACGCCCGGACGTCCGGCCTCCCCTGCCTTCGTGCAGTGCTTCCGGGACTTGTTCCTTGTACCACTTCGACCCGAGACTATATATACTTGATCCCCTACCTCTTTCTAGGGTTAGCATTGGAGAGCCTTTGCTCATCCACTTGGCTACTTCTCCTCGGAGATCAGGACCTCTACGGAGAAGATCCCCCAAGAGGATTCAAGACCCCCTTCTAGGGTGGACCCCATCAAGGCCTCCTCACGGAGAAGAACGGCTACCGTTTGTATCTTTCCTTTGTTGTTCTTGAATCTTGTGCCACTCTATGTGATCGATAATCTAGCATGATGTAGGGCGAAACCCTATGTGGGCGATCTTTCACGTTGGAGCGGATCCTACGGTGAATCACGAAGAACACGCGGAAGAACAAGAGGGAAAACACGGGGAAAACGAGAGAGAGATCACTCAACCGACAAGAAATCAATTACACAAGGGCTAGATCGGTGAACACATAGAGTGGCACTAGATTCAAGAACAATAAAGGTAAGGATACACGAGTAGTAGTTCTTCTCCAAGAGGAGGTCTTGATGGGTCCACCCTAGGCGGGGTCTTGAATCCGCTTGGGAATCTTCTCCGTAGGGTCCCGATCTCCGAGGAGAAGTAGCTAAGTGGATGAGCAAAGCTCTCACACAAATATGAGCTAATCCTTTGCTAACCTAGAAAGGTGGGGAAGAAAGAGTATATATAGTCTAGGGGCGAAGGGGTACAAGGGCTGCGCCCCAAACAAAGTCAACACCAGGCGTCGGACGTCCGGAGGTCACCGGTCGTCCGGAGGCTCGACATGGTCCGGACGTCCGGAGGTCTTGAGACGTCCGTGGATTCGTTGGGCGTCGTCGGTCGGACGTCCGCAGATTCCATTCGGGTGCCCAGCTGCCGGACGTCCGGAGGGCGTCGGTCGTCCGTGTGCTGGAGAGGTGTCGGACGTCCGGAGTCTTCCGGTCGTCCGGCCGCTGGGGACTCCGCAGCTCCGTCTTTTTCCGTCTTCTCTTCCAGGCTTCCCTCGCGGATGGTGTAGGTGTTCCTTGGCGCTTGCACTCCTCCTCGTCGTCCGTGAAGCTCCGGTCATACCTATGCATGCACCCGAGTGGAGTGTCAAGTAGTATACCATCCTCGAGGGGTCAAGTGAACACGTGTAAAGGAGAAGATTCACCTTTGTGTATGTGAAGAAGAGGTCGCACGTGTCACTTGCCAAACGGACTCTTGACATGGTGATGACCGTAGGATGCTCCGCATCATCCCCTCCCCCTTGGAAAGGATCCGACCTCGGATCGAAAACCAAATCACCATGGGAAAGAGATGGCGGTGCCGTGTCAAAGTGGTCGATCACCAAGCTCTCGTCATCTTGAAGCTCGAAATGGGCACTCTCCAATGTCGTACCATCTTGTGATTCCTTCAAAAGGAGTAAATAGAACAAACACTTGGAAAAACAAATGTGGTTAGCGTTAGTGCAAAACCAAGCATTCAAGAGGTGATTCACCAAACAAGTGCTGTCATCAAGCATAGCATAGGGTGTGACAAAGGATTGTGACATGGCATGTAAGCATATCAATCGAGCACAAGCAAAAATATCATGGGAACAAGCATGTAACTGTGAGGTAGAGATGCAAATATGTGTGACAAGAGCATAAGCATCCACCTCAAGGTTATAGCAAGCATGCATAAAGCGCTCGACAAATGGTCGATGGTAGGCATATGAAGTATTCACAACACCAAATAAAATGAAGTGTCTAAACACATTGGTCAAGTGCAAGACAATCCAAGCATAATGTGCATAGGGTGTAGTGAAGATAGTATGGCACTCAACACAATAGAAAGAGCAATTGTTCATCATGTGTGAGGCAATCAAGTGAATCATGTAACAAGCAAAGGGACATGGCATATGTGAAGAAATGATATTGGTGCAACCAAGCATATGATAGTAGCAAGTAGTCCGCGAATTGGATGCAACACACAAGGTATATATGTCATGAAGCATGGAAATGTGGGAATCATGGGTGAAAGCAATATCTCGAGTATGCATGCAAATGGTGCAAGCAACACATGAAGTATGATCCACAATATCCAAGCTCAAGAAGGATGTCACCTTGAAGGTGTGTCCTTGTGCATTCTTCACAATGCCGAAGTGGAAGCAAATGTGGTGTAGAAGCGATTCGTGGTAGAATGTATGAGGCTCGCTCTCAAGAGCTCGAATGGTCAACTCACGTGAAGTGGAAGTCGACACAAAGTCCAAGTATCCTACACATGCACAAAACAAAACAAAGAGCGATGTCAAGATGGTAGATGAACTCATCATCCATCATGATGGTTCTCATCTTTTGCACATAACCATTAGAAGCACAAGTGCATGAATAATATGATGCAACAATGGCAATATTCATGGCACTAGGTATATATTGCAAAGAAGTAAGACAAGCATGCTTCACATGTAATATGTCAAAATCTCCAATCATGTGTGAGAATGCTATGGGGGCAAACTCATGAGCAAGGCGAATAGCATGGTTGCACTCAATACATGGCAAATCTAGCATGAGAGAGGCAACATATGGAGATATGTGACAAGAAGCAATAACAATGATGTGCAAAGCATGTAGATGGTTGTCATCAACCGCATGAAATGAGCAAGTATGAGTCATTGGTGATGCAACAAGGCAAGCAAACATAGTAATCAAGTCGTGCAAACTAGTGGGCGAAGATGCAACACACTAGAATAAATCATGGCAATCATGTCATGTGAGCAAATAATAGGCATAGGGGGTGCACATGACATATTGCAAGCACGAACACAAAGCAAGATGAAAGTATCATCATAGGAATGGTGCACATAATGAACATGGCAAGAACAAGCAATATCTCCACCAAGCGTGCAAATACACATAAAAGTATGGGAGTCAATCATCATGTGTAAAGCAAAGCATGGGTCACAAATGCATGGAAAAGGCATAGGAATGGGCATATCATGCAAAGTGAATATGGCAAGATGGGCATAAAATATGTAATGGACAACAACCCATAGCCAAGTGAGGGCCATGTAGAAGAAATCTGCCAAGTCTTTGTGCGAAGAGAGCGGTGGGAAAGACAATCCATGGAATCCCAAATCATCGTTGCTCTCTAGAGCTCGTTTTGTCAACTCGTGGGATTGCGAAGTTGACAAGTATTCATGGGTACCTACACAAAAGAGACACAAACCAAAGAAATTGTGCGCGTGGTAAATGTACACATCATCCATCATGATGTGTATGTGCACATGTGAGTTAGCACAAGATAAGCATCGCTCAAAGAAATTTGATGCATGGTATAAGAACATGTCATCCATCATGAAAGAATAGTTATTATGTATGACACGATGGGGATGCAAATTTAGCATACTAGTATATGGCGCATCAATAGAATTTTCATTCATGGGAATCATATTGTGCACACAAGTATTGGGATCATGCAATGAATGGGATGAATCAAAATCTCCTAAAATGTTTGAGGAAACTATGGGGGTCTCCTCATGAACAATATTGGAAACATCACATGGAGAAAATGGACAACATCCAAAACAATGCATATCCGAAGCTAGGTGGGCATGGCATGGCATATGAGATAAATGATGCAAAGGGAGCATATCAATATCATCACAAGAAAAACAAATGCCAATAACCATGGGCTTGTCGTCTATGCCATATGTGCAAATTGGGTTTATTTTAATGGCATATGCATAGTCACTATGGAGAGATTGCAAATAAGACATATGGTTGATCTCATGCATAGCATATGACAAGTCAAGCGGATTAGCAAACATGATGTGACCTAAAGAATTGTCACAAGAAATCCTATGTAACATGGCATCACAACTAATAAACTCCACATGAGAATCATCGTACTCATCATAGATGGGCGAATCATCACATGACGAAATCATACTAGAATGAAGCATGTCAATAGGGTGATCAACATCATGCAAGCAATCAATGTCAAAATAGTCCACTAGTGGGACGAGAGCATCACCGTCACCTTTGTTACCTTTGTCATTCCATTCAAGTGGTGTAGGTGAGGTGGGAGAGACCAAATGGTGGTCATCTTCATCGTGATGGAACCATGTGGGGGGTGCATCATATTCCACCATGGCCATCGTCTTGTCCAAAGGGAGGGCGAAGTAAATCGAGGATCGTGGCGTCATCATAAATGGGACCTAGCACCAAATGAGAAGACACAATAGAGGTAGAGGTCAAGTTGTTAGAAATGCAAATAGCCTCACTAGACCTATCAACTATATCACTCTCTCTATGTGGTGGTTCACTCACTCCCTCAAAATAGGTGCACTCAAACTCACGTATGGTGGAGTCACTCATCTCACTCAAGTGGTGGGGGTTGTGGCTCTCCTCACATGGGAATTGGGGCAACACATATATGGGGCTAGTGGTGAAGTCACTCTCACTCTCAATATGGTGGCTCAAGTCACTCAAGTCATCGGATGTCGCCGTGGTCGAAGGGAAAATCCCATGCTCAACCGCCTCGTAGTCGTTGTCATGGATGAAGGCCGAAGATGGCACATCATCGCTCTCGTCGTGGATGAAGGCGAAGATGGCACAACATCACTCTCGCCTCCTAAGATGGAAGCATCATCCTTGCTCGCCACCTTGTCGCTTGCCTCCCAAGCTTGGTCCTTGAAGGTCTCCGTAGTCGTACTTGTCGCTGCACCATCTTGAAAAAGAGTCAAGGTAGACTCGGCATCATCAATGCCACAAAGAGGGATGGCGGTAAAGTTGTACTTGGGAGCATCGTCTTGGAGCTTGTCGGGCTTGGACATCATGGTGGTACTAGCCTCATGCTTGTCGTAGAGCTTGGTCTCCACGAAGTTTGCTTGAGGTGGAGAAGCGTTGGCCTTCATGAGTTCTTGTTCCGCCTTGAGAGCACCAATGTAGTAGTCGTCGATGGACTTGTAGTTCTCGAGGAAGATAGTCTTGGAGATGTCGTTGTTCAATCCCATCATGAAGTGGAACTTCATCGAAATGGGGTCATCCATGCCGGCTCGTCGCAAGGCAATCTTCATCTCCTTGAAGTACTTGTCGATGGACTTGGATCCTTGGGTGGTGTTCTCCAATTGGCGTCGAAGTTGTTCCGTGTAGGTTGGAGGCACGAACTCTCGCCGCAAAGCTCTCTTCATCTTGGACCAACTCATCTCGTAGCACTCAAGGTGTGTGAAGCCACCATGTCGGCGTAGTCGTGGAAGTTTCTTGTGGCGCACTTCACTTGATCTTCGGAGGAACTTGATGTAGCTTGAGGTAGTCGTCCATCAAGCGCTCCCACTCGAGGTACTCCTCGGGTTCTTGAGTCCCATAGAAAGGAATCTCGTGGTCGATGTCGAGGTCGTAGTAGCTCGTGGAAGTCGTGGACTTGAGCTTGGGGAGCTTCTCTTGAGCGTAGTGTTGGGGTGCTTGTTGGCGAAGATGCCTTGAAGTCGCTTGGCGAAGATGCCAAGGGAGATGGTGAAGTCGTTGAGCGGTTGTTGATGTTGAGCTCTTGACCTTCACGTTCTTGTTGATAATGGTGTCGATGCCGATGTGATGTTGCGGAGATGGTCGCTCGGAAGGATGTGCTCTTGGCGTCTTCTCGAAGATGAGGAAGATCGCTTGTAGGACTTGATGAGGATTTGATCTCCTCCATTTTAGCTTGCATCTTGGCGTCGTAGTTGTTTTCCATGGCATCGAACTCGTCGTTGTTGTTGTGAGACCGAAGGTGAAATGCCTTGCCTATCCATCACAAGACTCGAGCAAATATGAGTGGGAGAAAGAAGAACTTATACCAATGTACCTTGACCGATGTTGAAAATGAATCAAGTTCACTCAAATGCGGACAATGAAATAGCACTATTGGTACCAATCCTTGTCGGTTCTCACACCTACACAAGTAAAGCTTATGGAGGAGCTCGGTGAGGATAGTGGCACAAAAATTTAATGCAAAATGTTAGCAAGAGTCAATAATGTTGAAAGAGATTCACAAATTAGCAAGTGAAACAAATGGACCAATAGCAATATGTGGCACACGGAAACACACACACACGGATAGATAAATGGGGCCGTGCAACCAAGGAATGAGCTCAAAATGTGGAATCCACCAAAATGCTCGTGTTGCACAACTCAAGAGAGACGCTAGCACGATTGCTCAATAGGCGGATCGACACTTGTGCACAACCTATAAGATGCAAAATGGATAAACTCTCTATCCCAAGTATGCTATGTATGTATGGTTCCGGTGTTTCTCACACAATGATCCAAGATGATCAAGTATGATATCATATGATATATTTGATGCTATGGCTATTGCTTACAAGCTCTTTGCTCACTCTTTTCTTTGCTTAAAAGCTTATTCTCTTTTTTTTTCTATGTATGGCCACTTTGCACAATGCACAAACCAAGATAGCAATTGTGTATATCACGAACAATATTGTGACACAATGGATGATATGATACCAATATGATATGGTATGTATGCAATGGATGGTGTAGATCACTAATGTGCACAAATAACGTTGCGGCAATACTCAAATGGCTAGTCTCGATAGGCAAATAACATAAAATGGGATAAGGGTTATCAATGCAATTGCAAGGGAATGTACAATGGTGTCGCCGAGGTTACCGTCCTTGGCGATGATGAGTGGCGGTGTTCTTGATGTAGATACC
The DNA here is from genome assembly GCA_021605205.1 of Aegilops longissima. Classification (NCBI taxonomy): domain Eukaryota; kingdom Viridiplantae; phylum Streptophyta; class Magnoliopsida; order Poales; family Poaceae; genus Aegilops; species Aegilops longissima. The sequence continues at coordinate 2,154 of JAHIAM010006303.1, read as the reverse complement.
AAGATGATGGAGACTCGTCCTAAGTAGCGAAACACCTTAGGAAGCGGAAAACCGCGAACTCAAAATCTCAAATGACAAATGTCAAATGGTGGTAGCGGGAATGCGGTGGTGGTTTGCACTTGGCAATGCAGAAGTGGAATGATGGGCTATACACGTGTCGGAGTTGAAGTTGCCGTCCCTAAGTAGCCGAAACACCTTAGGAGACACAACTCTCAACATAAACAAAATTGGGTTAAGTTGGGGGTGGTGGAAGTGTATGGTGGTCAAGCCTATGCGGAATTGGCGGTGGTGGTTGATGAAGAAGCAACCGTCTCTAAGTAGCCGAAACACCTTAGGAGACTCGAATTACAACTCAAACAACCATGGGAAACAAAATTGGTTAGGTTGCGGAAGTCGGTGGTGGAGTAGCGGAGGAGGTGGTGGAAGCCCTAGGCAAAGATGCCAAAGATCACAAAATTTGATGGAGTCAAATGATGTTGGTGGTATTTTTGTTGGAAGGGGGATGTCAATAGCTTCAAAACGAGCTAAAGAACGTCAAAATCGGAGTTCGGATGAATTAGTTATGGACAAAACAAAAATCAGCCAAAGTCTGAAACTACAGGTTACGGACGTCCGGAAATGGTCGGACATCCGTAAATTCAGTTCGGGTTAGAGGTTCCGGTCGTCCGGAAAAGGTCGGACGTCCGGACGTTCCAGGGGCTCCAGACGTCCGTAAAACTCCGGTCGTCCGGTGGGTCGGGGTCAACTCGAAAATTGAGATCCGGGACGCGATTTTGGGCAGAATTTTGGGATTTTGGGGTCAAAATTGAAGAGATTTCGTGGATGAAACTTGGGGGAATGCTAGATCCACTTGAAAACAAGCAAATCCATGGATCAAAATCAACAAAACTTCATCTAACCAACAAATCACAAAAAAAATGGGGGCTAGTTTTTGGTGGGGAATTTCGAATTTGGGGAAGAACACAACAAAATCAAGCTAGAAAACACGGGGTAGGGGCTCCAAAACGTGATCAACGTGGCTCATGATACCATATGATGTAGGGCGAAACCCTATGTGGGCGATCTTTCACGTTGGAGCGGATCCTACGGTGAATCACGAAGAACACGCGGAAGAACAAGAGGGAAAACACGGGGAAAACGAGAGAGAGATCACTCAACCGACAAGAAATCAATTACACAAGGGCTAGATCGGTGAACACATAGAGTGGCACTAGATTCAAGAACAATAATGGTAAGGATACACGAGTAGTAGTTCTTCTCCAAGAGGAGGTCTTGATGGGTCCACCCTAGACGGGGGTCTTGAATCCGCTTGGGAATCTTCTCCGTAGAGGTCCTGATCTCCGAGGAGAAGGAGCCAAGTGGATGAGCAAAGCTCTCACACAAATATGAGCTAATCCTTTGCTAACCTAGAAAGGTGGGGAAGAAAGAGTATATATAGTCTAGGGGGCGAAGGGGTACAAGGGCTGCGGCCCCAAACAAAGTCAACACCCAGGCGTCGGACGTCCGGAGGTCACCGGTCGTCCGGAGGCTCGACATGGTCCGGACGTCTGGAGGTCTTCGGACGTTCGTAGATTCGGTTCGGGCGTGCGTCGGTCGGACGTCCGTAGGCGGTCGGACGTCCGTAGATTCCATTCGGGTGCCCAGCTGCCGGACGTCCGGAGGGCGTCGGTCGTCCGCAGTCTTTGGAGAGGTGTCGGACGTCCGAGTCTTCCTGGTCGTCCGGCCGCTGGGGACTCCGCAGCTCCGTCTTTTTCCGTCTTCTCTTCCAGGCTTCCCTCGCGGATGGTGTAGGTGTTCCTTGGCGCTTGCACTCCTCCTCGTCGTCCGTGAAGCTCCGGTCATACCTATGCATGCACCCGAGTGGAGTGTCAAGTAGTATACCATCCTCGAAGGTGTCAAGTGAACACGTGTAAAGGAGAAGATTCACCTTTGTGTATGTGAAGAAGAGGTCGCACGTGTCACTTGCCAAACGGACTCTTGACATGGACGAGATCCGCGCTTTGATGAGAAACCGGCATCATTCAACTTCTTCATCATCAAGAAGAAGCCGCTCGAGTCGACACTCCGACGACACCTTCTACGACTCAAGTACACCTACGTCGAACACTCTTCGTCGTGCCGCTCGTCAAGACCGTCATGCATCTCGCAACCCGC
>JAHIAM010006302.1:0-67088 GCA_021605205.1 Aegilops longissima | reverse complement strand
AAGGGGTCTCCGACGGTGTGGCAACGTAGACAAGGGTAAAAATGGAAAAAGGAATTGCGGTTGCTACAACTACATGCGATGTACCATACCTAACCACGGCGGCAGGGGACAAAGGCATTAAATGCCCGTCTCGTCGCCCAAACAAAGTGCGTAAAGGGACCGTCGGGGGCGCCACCGCTTTCCACGATGGCAATCTTGTCGGCGTCACTTGCCACCAGCACGCTGGCAGACGGCCTCTTGCCCTGCTACCTGGAAAGGTCCTGAGGCGACACGTTGGTGGATGTCTTTGGAAGCGCTGGTCTGAGTGTTAAACTTGCGGCAAAAGCGCCTTGCCCGGTTGTCGTCTTGTCGCGTCCGGAAGCTTGTCGTTCACAGGCTCGCCGGGCCGCGTGGCGCGTCGCGGCAAGTTCCTCGGGATGCCTTGGTTGGCCTTCGGCAAGCTCCTCTTCTTTGGGGCCTAGTCTCCTTGGCTTGAATACTTTGTTCTTGAATGGCTCCAAAGGAACCACGAGAGGACCTTGGCAGTCACCGGCAAGCCTTGCAGCGGGGGCTGCAACTGCCCGTGCACAAGTTCGGGATACTAGGTACCCTACTCTAGTACACCAGCAGAGCCCCGAGACTGGGCCACACTGCAGTGCCGAAGGCTGTTGGGCCAGGCCCAAAACAGGGCACGGCACGCGGCCTGGATTCGCCGTATTTCCTCCGGACCCTGCACCCTTGACCAGCGGCACGCGTCGAATGCGGCGTCGTGGGAGAGATCGTGGGTGGTTTCTTTATTCGGAAAGATGGAACGTCTGCCCCCTCCCTCTTTATAAGCAGGGGAAACATGGGCAGTTCGCCAATCTCGCCAGTTGCTGTTCCAATCTCAAAAAAACCTCTGCCGCTCCCCCCTTCTTCCCAAGGCTGAAAAGAGGAGCAGCGTTCCTCCCCCCATCGCCACCAGCATCATCAACGCCGTCGATCTCCCCCACCACCTCCGCCATGGCTCCGAAAGCCGACAAGGGGAAGGTCGTGAAGTCGGCCGGCGCAGTGACTCATGGCGCTGCGAAGGAGCGGGCAACCTTCCCCCTCAGCTCGCCGAAGGATCTGAGGGAGTACTACTACCTCTTTCGTCGACGGAGGCGCGGCGCATCCGTGCACGAAGGTACTCCCACTGCCGCTTGAACTGGCTCAATGGATACCCTTTCTTGGCGTTGTTCTTCTCTGCGGGCTTTGCCCGCCTTTCTCTAATTTTTCAGTGATATCATGAACACCTCACGGGTTCCGCCTCCTTGACTTCACCCCCAGCGCCGTTACGACCATGGCAGTTTTCGCACATCTCTGCGAAAACTTTGTCGAAATCTATCAAGCGTAGCTCTTTTTAGCCACTTCTTTATGCCCCGAGTTGAGAGAGGGAGCCTCTTTCCGGCGGAATCGCTTGGATCTCGAGAACCGGCAAGAAGGAAGCTTATCTGGAGGGAGAGCTCTGCAGCAAGTGGGATGAGTGGAGAGAAGACTGGTGCTGGATTGTCGAGGAGAACCCGCAGCCGTTTGCCGCCAGCGCCAAACCCGATGGTCTTGGCAACGGTTGGAGCAGCGTGGCCCCGGAAGACGCTAGGCTGAAGATTGCCGTCACCCGAATCCTACGCCTTAGGCTTGCCGGGCTCACTGTAGGCGCCGTTGGTGCGGATTTTCTTCGTCGCCGCATCGCCCCCCTGCAGGAGAGGAGGAGACCCGCCTGGGAGTTCCAGAATGCGGCGGATATCATGAGGCTGCGCCCGGGCCTCAATTTCAACTTCACTGTCCTGGAATTGGACGCGATGCTCCTGGAACTGTTCAAACACGATCCTGATCATCCCGAAGTGTTCAGGTTGCCGAGGGGTGTCATTCCGCTGTGCAACAACTCCTCGCTCGACCGCATCCGTGCAATGATGCCGCTGTGCGATTCGCATGGAATTGTCCCAACTTGGCAAGAGCCTGCAGACGACGTCGTCGCGGGGAGTTCTTTGACGGCTTGGTAGAAGTGCGGTCTGCCCGATGAGCAGAGGAGCCTCACCGCGACACCACCGATGATGAGATGCGGCGCGCCATACAAGGCGAAGAGGGCGGCAGCGCTGCCATGGGCGAATTTGGATTCATCGTGGAGGAGGCGAGAGGCAGCAGAGGCGGCAAGTCTCGTCGGCGAGAGGAGCTTGCGGCGAGGAAGAGCTTGTCGAGCTGAAGCTGAGTCGGCGAGCCCGCGAGGCGCGGCGACTCGTTGAAGATCCTCCTCCTCTTGCCCACCTTCAGACAGCTTGCCGCAAGCGGAGCCCCCAGCTCCACCAAGAAGGCGTCTCCGCAAGGCCGGGGACGTAGCGGGGCGACAGACGGGTCAGCAGCCGCCGCGCCGCGCGACACGCTCCACCGTGGCAAGCACTGTTGCCGCGGGAGCACCTCACGCCGCTGCGGCAACCGGAGCGGGGTCTTCCCGGTCTACCGCTACCGCCCCTGCCAAGCGGACAAGGGAACCTACTCCTCCGCCTCGTCGCACCGGAGGCGAGCCAGAATTCGATCTCTCCGCGCTCAGCTCCGACGAGGAAGAAGAAGAGTAAGATTCTTTGTTGTACTTGTAGTTCTTCAATTTTGTTGCTTTGTCTTGTATCTGATTTGCTTTACTCCGAACCCATTCCTTTTCAGGACTCTGGCCCAGAGAGCGGCGAAGAGAGTCAAGGTCCCGGTGATTGTCATCGAGGATGAACCCACCGCGATAGCAGGAGGCGTGTCCGAGACCACCTTGCCGGACCTGGCAACCCTTCCTCAAAGCAGCCCGCAGCGCAGCCCCCATCGTAAGTATATGGTTTACTTCCTGCTGTTAGGTGTGCATGGGTGCTCTTTCTTTGCTGATATCTGACTGTTGGTTTGTGTTGGAGCAGAGCAGCCTCACCAGGAGTGCCCGGAAGCCGCTCCCGAAACGCCATCTGCTTCGACTATACCACCAAGGGAGGATTCTCTGGCAAGGGAGCATTCTCCGGCAAGGGAGACTTCTCCGGCAAGGGACAGTTCTCCAGCAAGGGATAGCACCAGTGATCCTCCGGTGGTTGAGACCATGACTGCAGATCCTAGCATAGGTAATCCTCTCGCTTGAAAACTTCCCTTGTGTTCTTCTTCTGATCTTCTTATTGGATATTTGCTTGACTTTTCTTTCTTTTCCGGTCGTCAGATCCATCTGCCACGGAGCCGATGGAGACCGAGGTCGCCGGCGAGGAGAACGCGTGCGGCGATACCGACGCCGCTGTCTCCGAAGAAGAAACCGGCGCTGATGATCCCGCCGGCGAAGAGGCCGCCAAAGCTGACGCCGCAGAAGCTGGCGAGGGGTCCGGCGATCGCACTGACGGCCCCGAGGCCGCAGGAGCGCCAGGCGCTACGCCAACCGCCGATCCCTCTGCCGCTGCTGCAGCGTCGAGTTCGAAGCCCCAGCCAGCGCCTATTTGAAGGCCGGCGATGGCGTCTTCATCAAGCTCCCCTGGGCGTCGAGCTCCAGGGCGCCGATCGAAGGAGAGGCCTTTGATGAAGAATTGCTCGCCTCCGCTGGGCTGACGCTGGTCGACGCACCGAGCAGCGGCAGCGGCGAGCCTGAGGAGGAGCAGCTGCTGCGGAAGCTGTTGTCGCTCTACCGCGCCCGACAGGCCAAGCTGGAATCCCGAGAAGCGCTTGTCGCGAAGGCGGGAGCAGACATAGAGAAGCGCGCGGAGGAGCTCCGGGGCCTCAACCAGGAAGCTCTCCGATCCCTGGCAAAGGAGCGGGAGCAACTCGCCGAGGAGCGTAAAGCCTTCCTCCTCGAGAAGGCTGAAGTTGAAGAGCAACAGCGGCTTGCTGCCGAGAAGCTGTCTGCGCAGGAAGGCGAGTTGGCGCAGCGAAAGGTTAACCTTGACAGCCACGAGGAGGATCTTGCCGCGCGCGAGCAAACATTCGGCGGGGCTCTCAAGGAAGCAAAGGATGTTGCCGCAGCTGCCGAGGCCGCCAAGAAGGAGCTGGAGACAAAGGTGACGCAGCTGGAGGCCAATCTCAAGGTGAGCAGCGAGGAGCTTGCTGCACTCAAGCGTGAGCGCGAGAAGGACGCCTACACTCTTGGCGAGCTGCAGGGTCGTCTCGCCGAGAGGAGCAAGGAGCTTAGCGCCGCCAAGGACTCCAACGCAGATCTTGAGTTGAAGCTGACCACCTTGACTCGACGCTGGGCGGCGCCAGGAGGCGGGAGGTGGCCTTGGAGGAGAAGATCAAGGCCGACGAGGCGCTTGGCGCGAAGTCTGCTGCCGCCTGTAACACTTTTAGGGAGAATGTGGAGCACTGGACCGAGGGTCTCGTGGATGTTGCTGCAGTCATCGACAGGGAGCTGGCGCAGCTGAGGATGGAGGATCTCGGGTATTCCTCCGATGAGCACCTCCAACCCAGTGCCAAGCTCAACTTGTTCTTCAAAGGCGTGGCGACGGCCCTCCAGCGACTCCGGGAGAAGATCCCAAAGCAGCTGGCCGACGAGTCACGCATGATCTGCGCGGGAGCTCTTCAAAAGGTGCTGGTGAAGGTGGCCTTCCGCAACCCAGGCCTCAACCTCACCAACGTCCTCAAGACCTTGCCGCCGGATGCTGATCCGGAAGCGCTCAAGACCCTTGTCGCACCCATTGTGGACAAGGTGAGCGGGATCAAGAGGGTTGATGGCGATCGCGTAGATTAGGCCGCCCGTTTTCTCCTTTTCTTGTCGCCGCTGGCCATGTTATGAGAACAATCTGTTAGAGCTGCGACAAGCTATCTTGTAATATGACTCTATTTCGGGTAGCGATTGCTATGTTATTTCCTTTACTTGATTCCTTCTTTTGTATGTTTTGCCCTCGCTTTTAGGGAACTTGTCGGCGCAGAGCACCCTAGCCATGGCGCTGAGTGCGGACGTCGGCACCTCTTTGGCGATGCCGCCACCGACAAGAAACCTTATCGCAACTAGTCGCAGCTCACTTAAGTTGTTGAGCGGATCGGAAACAAAGTAAGGCGCAACTAGCTACGAGTTGGTTCCTCCGCGCACAGGTTTTCCATACAAAGCACGGTCATTCGAGGAAGATAACTTAAAAATTTTAAAACTGATTGCTCAAACTTTAGCAACTTAGCTTTTCTGCCATTTGCTTCCCGGTAAGGCGAAACTTTCTCGAGTGACGCTTGGTCCACACCATTATCTTCTCCTTTCCCCCCGGCAAACTTGTGGGCGAGGGAACCTTCCTTTCTTTGAGAAAAGAGAAAGAAGAGAAAATAAAGATATGGAGCCTTATGGCTCGTTATTGCTTACCGGGGGTAGGCGCTGCACAAAGTGTCAGATAACGCATGCAAAAGAAGAGAAGTAGAAAGCATGAAATTGACAAGATGTGCGGGGCACTTGAGCTTTACTTATGCACGGGGTCTGCGCCCGGCTTCGTACAAAGGATTACATGCAACATCGGCAAGACTTGTACAAAAGGTGGTTGCCGGAACAGGTTCCGGCAACCGCGCCCTACGGGTAAAACTTACGAAGATGCTCAATGTTCCAGGAGTTGCTCACCGGAATTTCATCTTCGGTCTCAAGGCGGACAGCGCCAGGCCTAGTGACTCGTTTCACCCGGTAAGGGCCTTCCCACTTCAGCATCAACTTGTTGGAATTCTTGGCGGACTGAACGCGCCGAAGAACAAGGTCGCCTTCCTCGAGACTTCTGGCATTAACTTTGCGGCTATGGTAGCGGCGCAAAGCTTGCTGGTAACGAGCAGCTCGTCAATGACTGAAGACGGTCCTCCTCAAGGAGCAGCGTCATCTTGTCGCATAACTGCTCTTGCTCAAGCTCATCATAGCGAGCACTCGAGGTGACCCGTATCACGAGTTCCGTGGGGAGAACTGCCTCTGCTCCATAGACTAGAGCGAAGGTGTCGGCGGTGGCTCGATTTGGCGTCGTCCTGATCGACCAAAGAACCACCGGCAGCTCCTCAATCCAGTTCTTTCCGCACTTGTGCAGCCCGTCGAAAGTCCTGGTCTTGAGCCCGCGCAGCACTTCAGCATTCGCCCTCTCGCTTGACCGTTACTTCTCGGATGAGCAATGGCGAAGCGAGACCTTGGCGCCAAGATCTTGGGCGTCTTGCATGAAGGTGCGGCTCGTGGATGCGTGCGTTGTCGGTGATGATCCCGTTAGGGATCCCAAACGGCAAACAATTGACTGAAGAACTTGATCGCCGATCGTTGTCTGTCACCTTCCTCATCGCTTCCACTTCCGCCACTTTGTGAACTTGTCGATTACAACGTATAAGTACTCAAAGCCCCGACAGCTCGGGGAAAGGGGCCGAGGATGTCGAGCCCCTGACCGAAAATGGCCGGATAAAGGGATCGTCCGGAGAGCTTGAGCTGGCTGGTGTATCTCGCTTGGAATGGGCCCGCACGCTTCACACTTGGTTACTTGTGCGCTTGCATCACGGAGGGCTGTCGGCCAAAATAAACCTTGCCGAACGCTTTGCGGCAAGTGCTCTTCTTGCCAATGTGGTGACCACATATGCCTCCATGTATCTCGCCAACAGCTTTGTCCGTCTTCCCGTGAATACACTTCAATTTCACGTCGTTGAGTCTTCTTACATGCAGGTGTGTTGTCGACAAACTGGTACATACTTGACTGCCGGGCTACTCTTTCCGCTTCTTCTTGCTCTTCGAGAAGTTCCCCTGTCTGAAGGAAACGGACAATCTGCTGTGCCCATGCTGGAGCTTGCGGCTCGACAATAAGGACTAAAGGCACATCTGCTGCTGCGGGAACATCCGCTTCTACGGCAAGAATCTGGGGCTCAGCCGGAGCTTGACGTTCCCCGGCAAGCTTGCCGGAGCAAAACTTGTCGGGAGCGTCTGCTTCAACGGAACAAACCCTAGGGCTTGCCTGAGCAGACTGTTCCTCAGCACCTTTGGTGTTGATCTTGAGGACCTTCTTGGCGGCGGCTTCGGGGAGCTCTGCCGGAAAATAGTCACCAGAAATCAACTTCCTCTTCTTGCTCTGTCCAGTTGATGGCGTTACAGACGGTTGAGTCAGTTTGAGCACAAAGATCCCTGGTTCCACAGGTAACTTAAGTGCGGCGCACTTCGACAGGCCATCGGCAATGTCGTTCTGAGCTCTTGGAACATGTTCCATCTGTAGGCCGTCAAAGTGCTCTTCTAGCTTTCTAACTTCATCAACGTAAGCTTCCATCAACGGACTCTGATAATTCGTGTTCACTTGGCGGATGACAAGCTGTGAGTCACCCCTGACAATGAGCTTCTTGATCCCAAGGTCTACTGCGATCCTGAGACCGGCAAGCAAACCTTCATACTCTGTGGTATTGTTTGTTGCTTGCTCCTTGGGAAAGTGCATCTGGACTATGTACTTGAGGTGCTCTCCGTGGGTGCAACAAGTAGCACGCCCTTTTGGCGCCTTTGCAGCAAGAAGGCACCATCAAAGTACATCAGCCACTCTTTGCTTGCTTCCTTGACGGGGATGCTCGTTTCTGGAATTTCTTCATCTTGCGTTGGCGTCCATTCTGCTATGAACTCCGCCAATGCTCTGCTTTGGATAGTTAAATTGCTCTCAAACTTGAGGCCAAAGCTTGACAGTTCCAGTGCCCACTCGACAATCCTGCCTGTTGCTTCTGGATTTTGCAGTATCCTCTTCAGCGGAAAACGAGTGACGATCGTGATCTCATGTGCTTGGAAGTAATGGCGCAGCTTTCTCGAGGCCATGAGAAGGCGAAAAGCAATTTCTGCACACCGAGTACCTTGACCTAGCCCCGCAGAATGGGCCCGACAAAGTAAACTGGGCGCTGCACCATTCTTTTCGCATCTTCTCACACGCTGCAGATCCATCTTTGTCGGGACCAGAGCTTGCCGGTGAAGTACCTTGCTTGTCGCTGGATGCATCTGCCATGGTTGCTGGCTCATCATCCGCCTCCCTCTCCGCTACTAACGCAGCACTAACCACTTGATTGGTTGCTGCTATATATAGCAGCAACTTCTCTTGTGGCCTAGGTGCGACAAGTGTTGGAGTGGAGGACAGGTATCTCTTTAAGTCCTGCAGCGCAGCCTCCGCTTCCGGAGTCCATTTCATTGGACCTGCCTTTTCAATATTTTGAAAAATGGCGGGCGCGCCAGCAGAACCTAGAGATAAACCTCATCGAGAGCAGCTACGCAACCGCAAGTCTTCGTACATCCTTGATGCGCTTTGGTGCTTCAATCTGCTTAATGGCCTTGATCTTGTCGGGATTGGCTTCAATTCCCGCTGAGACACGAAGAACCCGAGAAGCTTGCGGAGGGACTCCAAACACACACTTCTCGGGGTTAAGCTTGAGGTTGATCTTGCGCAGATTCGCAAAGGTTTCGTCTAAATCTTGAATCAGAGTCGCCTTGTCCTTGCTCTTGACCACTATGTCATCCATGTAGGCTTCCACATTTCTGTGTATTTGCGGCTCAAAAGCGTCATGGACTACCCTTGCAAATGTTGAACCAGCATTCTTTAAACCGAAAGGCATTCGTACAAAACAGTAGGTGCCACATGGGGTGATGAATGCGGTCTTCTCCTCATCCTCTTCTGCCATGAAGATCTGATGGTATCCTAAGTATGCATCAAGAAATGAAAGCAAGTCACATCCGGCCATGGAGTCAACAATCTGGTCGATGCGCGGCAAGGGAAATGGGTCTTTGGGACAAGCTTTATTAACATCGGTAAAGTCGATACAAAGCCTCCATTTCCGTTTGCCTTGCGCGACTACAGGTTGGCCAACCACGTGGATGGAGCACTCCTCGACAAGGCCTGCTACTTCCAATTTCTTGATTTCTTCTGTGATGAATTCTTGGCGCTCCACTGCCTGCTTCCTGACTTTCTGCTTGACGGGCCGCGCATGAGGACAGACGGCAAGATGGTGCTCGATTACTTTCCTGGGAACACCGGGGATGTCAGACGGTTGCCACGCAAACACGCCGACGTTAGCCGCAGGAAAGCAACGAGCGCGCTTCCTATTTAGGGTCGAGAGTGGCACTGATGGTGAAGGTACCACCGGTGCCATCCTCCTTGGCGGACACCTTCTTGGTCTCTGGTGGAGCTGCCATTGTCTTCTTACACTTGCCGGTGGAGCTCGATGGTGCGTCCTCGACGGTAGCGCAGCACTCCGAAGAGGTGCGCTTGCCGGAGTGGGCATCAGAACTCTTGCCGGACTTGGTCTTCTTCTTCGCCCCGGGAGCTTCAACGGCAAGTGACTTGCAATCTGTTGCGGCTGCTGCTTCCCGGTAGATCTTGTCGGCGCAGATAAGAGCATCCTTCTTGTCGCCAGGGACAGAGATGACACTTATCGGGCCTGGCATCTTCAGCATGTTGTATGCATAGTGAGAGGCTGCCATGAATTTGGCGAGTGCTGGGCGGCCAAGTATCCCATTGTAAGGCAATGGAAAGTCACCAACGTCAAAAGTGACCCTCTCAGTCCTGAAGTTCAACTCGCTGCCAAATGTCACTGGCAACGTGATCTTTCCCTTCGGCTTGCTCCTTCCCGGATTGATTCCTTGGAACGTGCCGGTCTCTTCGAGCTTGTCATCAGGGATCTGGAGTTTCTGGAGTACCGCGGAGGAGATCAGGTTCAAGCCGGCCCCGCCGTCAACTAGCATCTTAGTAACCTTGAGGTTGCGGATAGTTGGTGAAACCAACATCGGCAAGCACCGACCGCAGATTATGCGATCGGGTGGTCCTCAATATCAAAGATGATAGGCGTGCTGGACCATTTCAGAGGCTTGCGGGACTCGACGGATGGTTCTGCCGCATTGACTTCCCGCATCCACTGCTTGAGCTCGCGGTGTGAAGTATGCAGAGAAGCACCGCCGTCAACGAACAGGACCTCTGTGGCTTTCTGGAACTCCTGCTCATCGGTCTCGTCATCATCCATATCTTCATCGTCGTCGTCATCTTCATCCTTGTCGCGGCGCGGGAGGTCTGTCTCCTTGCCGCTGCTTGGCCTTGCCAAGGCGTCCTCCCGGCCGGGCGTTTCTTGCCGCTCCTCCAAAGACCTTCCTGGTCTTCTCCTTGTCGCGTCGCTCGTAGATTCAGCCTTGTGCTGCTCGACAAGCTGCTCGACCTTCTTGCAACTCGAGGTCATGGCCCTTGGTGCGGTGGATCTTGCAAGATCGCTTGTTGGTGCCGTCCTGCTTGTCGGCGACCGCCACAGCCTGGTAGTTGGTGCCCGCGCAATCTCCTTGCCGGAGCTACCAGCTTTGGCTTTCTTGGCGCCACCTCCGTTGCCGGACTGCTCAACGAGTAGCACATCTTTGCCTTTCTTCTTCCTATTGTTCCGCCGCCGCTTTTTCTTTGCCGGGCAGCTCCTCACTATCGATCCTCCCGCTTCAGATTCTCTCCGGGAGTTTCCTCCTTCCTCAAAGACGCGCGACACTTGTCGGCCAGAGCATATAGCTCACCGACGCTCTCGATCTTGCACATCGCCATCTCCTCCGCATCCTGCGGTTTCGCACGCTCGATGGAACGCGCTAATTACAGCGCAGGGTGGACATCTGGGATGTTGTGCTTTGTCGCGCTGAATCTCTGAATGTACTTGCGCAGGGGCTCTCCTTCCTTCTGGGCGAGCAGATGAAGGTCGCTCTCTTGGCCATGAGGCTTGTGGCCGCCTGTAAAGGCGACGACAAACTGACGGCACAGATCTGCCCAGGAGGATATGGAGTTGTCCGGCAAGTGCATGAGCCAGGATCTGACATTGGGCTTGAGCACCAGCGGGAAGTAGTTGGCCAGGATCTTGTCGTCCCGCCCCCCGGCAGCTTGCACCGCGATGGTGTAGATGCTGAGGAACTCCGACGGATGCGACTTGCCGTCGTACTTCTCTGGTACGTCTGGCTTGAAAGTCTTCGTGCTGGGCCACTGGACTTGCCGCAACTCACGGGTGAACGCAGGGCAACCTACCGCGTACGGCAAGTCGCCTGGTTCCCCTGGTGCACGCATGTCGAAAGAGGGCCCAGTTCGCTGGTCTGATTGACGCCGCGCTTCTCTTTGGCGCTCGATGCGAGTTCGAGCGTCTTCTTGCTGTCGTTCGTGAAGAACTTGGCGCTGATCGCGACGAGCTCGTGGATCTGATGATGCGGTGGAGTCGCTGTCGAGGTGGATCCGGCGAGTTGGCGATCTTGGCCTTCGGGGTGGAGAGTGCATGGTGGTTGCACCCCCACCGGTTTCGTTGCCATCGGCTCGTGCCTGGCAGTCCTGCCGCGGCAGCGATGTACTCAGCTGCCGCAGAGTGTCGCCGTTGGCAAAGCCGATGAGACTCTGAATGGTGGCCCTCCATTCATCGATCTTGTCTGCCGTTGGAGGGTAATCCAGGAGCAGTTGAGCTCTTGCCAAAGCTTCTGCTGGAGTGGCGGGCGGCAGTGGCGAACGACGCGAGGAGCGGGATATGCTCGGACTTCTAACTATGTTAGAAGGAGTAGTATCCCGTCCAGGCGACCGTGCCTCGCTCGTCCCAGCATGTTGGCGTGCATGCTGGTCCTGAGCACCCCGAAATCCACCAGCTCGATCTTGGTCCAACGAACATATGGCACTCTGAATACCATGACGCTGTCGGTCCCGCGCCTCCTGAGATGGGCGCGGTGCATGTACGGACGCCGAGGTCTACGCAGCCTTGTCCTTGGACCTGGCAGCACCGTGAGCTCCCTCGTCGATGCCCATTCTTCCGCCGGCGTCTAACCCACCACCCGTTTGCTCCGGTGGTGGTGGGATCGACGTGGACGGAACATCTGCCGCCGAAGCCTTCTTCTTCGGTGGCATGTCGATGAAGAAGATGAAGATCTAGCTCGTGTGAACGTCGGATCAGGTTCACACAACCTCGACGCCTTACCGGGCGCGCCAAAGATGTCGGGGAAGCTGATCCACGAACACCTATGGGACCGGCGGACCGAGCCCCTTCGGTTCAAGGGGGCGGAGATCGCACGAAGAGCAGATCGAGGTGAAGCACACGAGCAGTTTACCCAGCTTCGGAGCTCTCCGGAGAGATAACACTCCTACTGCTGCATGTCTGAGTGTATTGAGTTCTTGCTTGGGAGCGCTGAGTGCTACAGTACACACCAGCTGCTAACGAGACCTAGTGTGAGTGTTTTGTGCCTTCAAACCCCCCCCTCGCTATGCATGGGCCTCCTTTTATATGCTCAAGGGGTCTCCGACAGGTGGCAATGTAGACAAGGGTAAAAATGGAAAAAGGAATTGCGGTTGGTACAACTACCTGTACAGTGTACCATACCTAACCCTGACGGCAGGGGACAAAGGCATTAAATGCCCGTCTATGTCGCCCAAACAGTGCAGAAAGGGACCGTCAGGGATGCCACCGCTTGCACGATGGCAATCTTGTCGCGTCGCTTGCCATCACAAGACCGCTGGCCAAGACGGCCTTTCTGCCACGCGCTACCGAAAGGTCCTGGCGACACGTTGGTGGATGTCTTTGGAGCGCTGGTATAGAGTGTTAAACTTGCATGGCAAGCGCCTTACCGCGGTTGTCGCCTTGTCGCGTCCGGAAGCTTGTCGTTCACGGGCCTCGCCGGACGCGTGCGTGGCGCGTCGCGGCAAGTTCCTCGGGATGCCTTGGTTGGCCTTCCCGCAAGCTCCTCTTGCCGGGCCTTGTCTCCTTGGCTTGAATACTTTGTTCTTGAATGGCTCCAAAGGAACCACGGAGGACCTTGGCGGTCACCCGGCAAGCCTTGCCGCAGGGGGGCTGCAACTGCCCGTGCACAAGTTCGGGATACTAGGGTACCCCTACTCTAGTACACCGACAAACTGTGGTTTAGAAAGAAATCTAAACTAACATTTCTTAAAGTTTGGGGTTGCGATGCTTATGTGAAAAAGTTTCAGCCTGATAAGCTCAAACCAAAATTTGAGAAGTGCGTCTTCATAGGATACCCAAAAGAAACTGTTGGGTACACCTTCTATCACAAATCCGAAGGCAAGATCTTTGTTGCTAAGAGTGGATCCTTTCTAGAGAAGGAGTTTCTCTTGAAAGAAGCGAGTGGGAGGAAAGTAGAGCTTCATGAGGTAATTGTACCTTCTCTCGAATTGGAAAGTAGCTCATCACTGAAATCAGTTCGAGTGATGCGTACACCAATTAGTGAGGAAGTTAATGATGATGATCACGAAACTTCAAATCAAGTTACTACCAAACCTCGTAGGTCAAGCAGAGTACGATCCGCACCAGAGTGGTACGGTAATCCTGTTTTGGAAGTCATGATACTAGACCATGATGAACCTACAAACTATGAGGAAGCGATGATGAGCCCCAATTACGACAGATGGCTTGAGGCCATGAAATCTGAAAAAGAATCCATGTATGAGAACAAAGTGTGGACTTTGGTGGACTTGCCCGATGATCGGCAAGCCATTGAGAATAAATGGATCTTCAATAGGAAGACGGACGCTGATAGTAGTGTTACTATCTACAAAGCTCGACTTGTGGAAAAGGGTTTTTGACAAGTTCAGGATGTTGACTACGATGATATTTTCTAACTCGTATCGATGCTTAAAGTTTGTCTGAATCATGTTAGCAATTGCCACATTTTATGAAATCTGACAAATGGATATCAAAATTGCATTCCTTAATGGATTTATTAAAGAAGAGTTGTATATGATACAACCAGAAGGTTTTGTCAATCCTAAAGGTGCTAACAAAATGTGCAAGCTCCAGCGATCCATCTATGGAGTGGTGCAAGCATCTCAGAGTTGCCATATACGCTTTGATAAGTTGATCAAAGCATATAGTTTTATATAGACTTGCGGTGAAGCTTGTGTTTACAATAAAGTGAGTGGGAGCACTACAACCTTTCTAATAAGTATATGTGAATGACATATTGTTGATCGGAAATGATGTAGAATTTTCTGGAAAGCATAAAGGAGTGTTTGAAAGGAGTTTTTCAAAGAAAGACCTCGGTGAAGCTACTTGCATATTGGGCATCAAGATCTATAGAGATAGATCAAGACGCTTGATAAGAGTTTTCAATGAGTACATACCTTGACAAGATTTTTGAAGTAGTTCAAAATGGAACAGTCAAAGAAGGAGTTATTGCATGTATTGCAAGGTGTAAAGTTGAGTAAGACTCAAAACACGACCATGGCAGAAAATAGAAACAGAATGAAAGTCATTCCCTATGCCTCAGCCATAGGTTCTATAAAGTATGCTATGCTGTGTACCAAACCTATTGTGTACATTGCCATGAGTTTTGCAAGGGGGTAAGATATTGATCCCGGAGTGGATCACTTGACAGCTGTCAAAATTATCCTTAGAAGACTAAGGAGATATTTCTCGGTTATGGAGGTGATAAAGAGTTTGTCATAAGGAGTTACGCCGATGCAAGCTTTTACATCGATCCGGATGACTCTGAGTCTCAATTTGGATACATATTGAAAGTGAGAGCAATTAGCTAGAGTAGCTCCATGCAGAGCATTGTAGACATAATTTTTTTGCAAAATACATATGGCTCTGAATGTGACAGACCCATTGACTAAGCTTCTCTCACAAGAAAAACATGATCACACCATAGTACTCTTTGGGTGTTAATCACATAGCAATGTGAACTAGATTATTGACTCTAGTAAAACCCTTCGGGTATTAGTCACATGGCAATGTGAACTAATCACATGGTGATGTGAACTATTGGTGTTAAATCACATGGCGATGTGAATTAAATTATTGACTCTAGTGTAAGTGGGAGACTAGAGGAAATATGCCCTAGAGGCAATAATAAAGTTGTCATTTATATTTCCTTATATCATGATAAATGTTTATTATTCATGCTAGAATTGTACTAACGGGAAACTTAGTACATGTGTGAATACATAGACAAAATAGAGTGTCCCTAGTATGCCTCTACTTGACTAGCTCGTTAATCAAAGATGGTTATGTTTCCTGACCATAGATGTGTGTTGTCATTTGATGAACGGGATCACATAATTAGAGAATGATGTGATGGACAAGAACCATCCGTTAGCTTAGCATAATGATCGTTTAATTTTATTGCTATTGCTTTCATCATGACTTATACATGTTCCTCTGACTATGAGATTATGCAACTCCCGAATACCAGAGGAACACCTTGTGTGCTATCAAACATCACAATGTAACTGGGTGATTATAAAGATGCTCTACAGATGTCTCCGAAGTTGTTTGTTGGGTTGGCGTAGATCGAGATTAGGATTTGTCACTCCGTGTATCGGAGTGGTATCTCTGGGCCCTCTCGGTAAAGCACATCACTATAAGCCTTGCAAGCAATGTGAATAATGAGTTAGTCACGGGATGATGCATTACAGAACGAGTAAAGAGACTTGCAGGTAACGAGATTGAATTAGGTATGATGATACCGATGATCGAATCTCGGGCAAGTAACATACCGTTGATAAAGGGAACAACGTATGTTGTTATGCGGTTGGACCGATAAAGAACTTCGTAGAATATGTAGGAGCCAATATGAGCATCCAGGTTCCGCTATTGGTTGTTGATCGGAGATGTGTCTCGGTCATGTCTACACAGTTCTTGAAACCCGTAGGGTCCGCACACTTAACGTTCGATGACGATTTGTATTATGAGTAATGTGATTTGATGACCGAAGTTTGTTTGGAGTCCCGGATGAGATCACGGACATGACGAGGAGTCTCGAAATAATCGAGAGGTAAAGATCCATATATAGGACGATGGATTTGGAGACCATAAGTATTCCGGGTGATACCGGGTCATCGGAAGGTGTTTCGGGCAACCCCCGACAAAGGTATGAGCTTAATGGGCCAAGTAAGGGAACACACCAGCCCACAAGGGGCTGGTGCGCCCCCTATAGGGCCAGCCATGTGGGGAGAAATGGAAAGAAGAGGAGGAAAAGGAAAGTATGAAGTAGGACTCCTACTTCCTTCCCCTCCCCCCTCCTTCCTTTCCCCCTTGTCCAAATATGGTAGGGGGGGAATTGGACTAGGGGCCCAAGTAGAATTCATCCTACTTGGGCGCGCCCTAGGCTGCCTCCCTCCCTCTCCCTCCTTTAGATACGTGGGGAGGGCACCCCTAGAAGACACATCAATTGTTCTTAGCCGTGTGCGGCGCCCCCCTCCACAGTTAACACCCCGGTCATATCGTTATAGTGCTTAGGCGAAGCCCTGCACCTGTAACTTCATCATCACCGTCGCCACGCTATCATGCTAACAGAACTCTCCCTCGTCCTCAACTGGATCAAGAGCTCGAGGGACGTCACCGTGCTGAACGTGTGCTAAACACGGAGGTGCCGTACGTTCGATACTTGGATCGGTTGGATCGTGAAGACGTTCGACTACATCAACCGTGTTACTAAACGCTTCCTCTTTCAGTCTACAAGGGTACGTGAACACACTCTCCCCGCTTGTTGCTATGCTTCTCCTAGATAGATCTTGCGTGATGGTAGGAATTTTGTTGAAATACTATGTTCCCCAACAGTGCCCACATGGGACACCTTCCGGACTTTGTTTTTGTTCCGTATGCTTGTCCCCCAAGATAAAAAAAATCTATATATACTTCTTGAACCTATTGATCACCGTATCGCGGAGAAATCCTCTGTTCTCTTTTCTTGTTGTTTTCTGTCAGATCCCATCTACCATGGCCTCTTCAAGTCCCTCCAAGGACAAGTTCTTCAAGAACGTCATCAACCCATATCTGTGGGAGGTGGTGCAGCACCCTCAAACCATCCAGATGCATGAGGGGTGATGTACATCCGCGATGAGCAAGGTCCCAAGGGCACGGGAACTGTGGAGGCCAGACTTGAAGCCATGGAGCAGGAAGTCTTCCGGTGCAAGGGGATGGTGGAGTGTGGGCTCAATGCCAATCACCACATTATCACGGACCTTTCCTGTAATCTCAAGGTGGATGGCAAGCCCATGAAGGACATCATCTTCACCCTCAACGAGGAAATCAACTTTCTCCAAAGCCAGATCTATGATCTTCAAAACCAAGTCTTTGAATATGTGGCGAGGTTTAAAGGTATGAGTTTGGCTGCTAGTTGCAGGACCCGTGAGACTCACTCCTCCTCTTATGATGGTGGACCACTGCCATGGAAATCCGAGGACAAGATCTCTTCTTCTTCACCAACATCACCTTCTTCAGCACCAAAGGAGAACTGAGTATCGGGTATGGGCACTCCCCTTGGCTTCCGCCAAGCTTGGGGGAGGTGCCCCGGTATCGTATCATCCCACTATGTTTTTTCTCTTACTTATCTTAGTTCGATCTTTTGCTTTAGGATATATAAAAGTTTAGTTCGATCCTTTCTTCTTTGAGAGTTTGCTTGGTGATCTATCCTTGTAATCGTGTGTAAGTTATATAATAAAGTTTAGTTTGAGTTTTTCCTTCTTTACATTCATGTTCTAAATAAAGAAAAGAAATAAGAAAAAAGGGGAGAAAGGAAGTAAATAAAAGAACGGAAATCAATAAGATCATATACTAATCCTATGGTAGGTGATGGCACCACATAAGGAAAAGTATAAGTAGAAAATTTTATTAGAGATTGACAAACATAGCATTAGTCAATGATGCAACTCATGAAAGAATTAATAAGGGAAGAGAAGATTCACATATAAATATACTATCCTAGAAATCTTTTGTGATTGTGAGCCCTCATCAAAATATTATATGCCAAAATTGTTGACGTTGGACAAGCAAGACAACTTAATGGTTTATGTTTGTTTATATTCACATAGAAGTCATATTGTCATAGATCATTAAGCATGTGATGCTTGCCCCCTATCTTTGCTAGCCAAAAATGACACACCAAGCAGAGATACTACTTGTGCATCCAAAAACCCTTAAACCCAAATCTTATTTTCAAGTACCTACCTAGGGATTGAGCAAGATCCCTCAAGTAAGTTGTCATAGGTGCAACAGGGCAATAAAAATTGCTTCTAAATGTGTGAGATCATTTAGTGTAAGAGAAAATTGAGCGTTGCACGAACTTGTGATGGTGAAGAATAAAAGCGAAAGAGTGCATAAATAAAGGTCTCTATCACAAGGGGCATTGCAACGTGACATTCTTTTGCACTAAGGGGCTGAGCATACAAACAAATAAGTGCATGGCAATCTCTGCTTCCCTCTGCGAAGGGCCTATATTTTACTTTTATGCAAAGAGTCAAAGTTTTCCTTCTATTCCTTTTTATTTTTCTCCTTTGGCAAGCATCATGTGGTGAGGAAAGATCTAGGCACATATGTCCAGTTGAATATAGATATCATCAGTTATTATTGTTGACACCACCCTTGAGGTGAATATGTTGGGAGGCGAAACTATAAGCCCCTATCTTTCTGTGTGTCCGGTTGAAACGTTTTGCTCATGTGTACGCGGTGAGTGTTAGCAATCATAGAAGACTATATGATGGTTGATTATGTGGACTTGCCTAAAAGCTCCGACACGTGACCCTTCCTGAAAAGATGATGAATTGTAGTTGCAAAGTTGACTGAGAACATAGTTTGTTGTTTTCTAATAGATTTTTTTTATTTATACTTCGATTGTGTGATGAACAGTTACTTATTCATGAGAAGTATATGATAAAATTTATATGATAAAAGTCCTATGTTTAATTTTGTTGATGTTATAATAATTAACATGATGCTTCTATGTCTGTATTTTGTTTTTATCGACACCTCTCTCTCAAAGCTTGTGGACATGTTTTTGTTCGGGAACGTAGTAATTTCAAAAAAATTCCTACGCACACACAAGATCATGGTGATGCATAGCAACGAGAGGGGAGAGTGTGTCCACGTACCCTCGTAGACCGAAAGCTGAAGCGTTAGAACAGCGCGGTTGATGTAGTCGTACGTCTTCATGATCCGACCAATCCAAGTACCGAACGCACGGCACCTCCGAGTTCAGCACACGTTCAACTCAATGACGTCCCGCGAACTCCGATCTAGCAGAGCTTCGCCGAAGAGTTTCGTCAGCACACGGTGTGATGACGGTGATGATGATGCTACCGACACAGGGCTTCGCCTAAGCGCCGCTACGATATTATCGAGGTGGATTACGGTGGAGGGGGAACCGCACACGGCTAAGAGATCAACAGATCAATTGTTGTGTCTATGGGGTGCCCCCCTCCTCCGTATATAAAGGGGGGGAGGAGGAGAGGGCCGGCCAAGCGAGAGGCGCACCCAAGGGGGGCGCAATCCTACTCCAAGTAGGTTTGTCCCCCCTCCTTTCCTATTCCAATAAGGAGAAGGGGGAAGGAGGAGGTGGAGAGAAGGAAGGAGAAGGGGGGCCACCGCCCCCTTCCCTTGTCCAATTCGGATTGGGGCAAGGGGCCGCGCGCCACCTCCTGGATGCCCTCTCTCTTCTCCACTAAGGCCCATAAGGCCCAATAGCTTCCCGGGGGGTTCTGGTAACCCCCGGTACTCCGGTATATGTCTGAAACCTCCCGGAACCCTTCCGGTGTCCAAACATAGTCGTCCAGTATATTGATCTTTACGTATCGACCATTTCGTGACTCCTCATCTTGTCTGTGATCATATCCGGGACTCCGAACTACCTTCGGTACATCAAAACACAAAAACTCATAATACCGATCGTCACCGAACTTTAAGCGTGCGGACCCTACGGGTTCGAGAACTATATAGACATGATGAGACACGTCTCCGGTCAATAACCAATAGCGGAACCTGGATGCTCATATTGGCTCCTACATATTCTATGAAGATCTTTATCGGTCAAACCGCATAACAACATACGTTGTTCCCTTTGTCATCGGTATGTTACTTGCCCGAGATTCGATCGTCGGTATGTCAATACCTAGGTCAATCTCGTTACCGGCAAGTCTCTTTACTCGTTCTGTAATACATCATCCCACAAATAACTCATTAGTTACAGTGCTTGCAAGGCTTATAGTGATGTGCATTACCGAGAGGGCCCAGAGATACCTCTCCGACAATCAGAGTGACAAATCTTAATCTTGATCTATGCCAACTCAACAAGTACCTTCGGAGACACCTGTAGAGCACCTTTATAATCACCCATTTACGTTGTGACATTTGGTAGCACACAAAGTGTTCCTCCGGTATTCAGGAGTTGCATAGTCTCATAGTCATAGGAACATGTATAAGTCATGAAGAAAGCAATAGCAACATACTAAATGATCAAGTGCTAAGCTAACGGAATGGGTCAAGTAATTCACATCATTCTCTAATGATGTGATCCCGTTAATCAAATGACAACTCATGTATATGGTTAGGAAACATAACCATCTTTGATAACGAGCTAGTCAGGTAGAGGCATACTAGTGACACTCTGTTTGTCTATGTATTCACACATGTACTAAGTTTCATGTTAATACAATTCTAGCATGAACAATAAACATTTATCATGATATAAGGAAATAAATAATAACTTTATTATTGCCTCTAGGGCATATTTCCTTCAGTCTCCCACTTGCACTAGAGTCATTAATCTGTATTACATAGTAATGATTCTAACACCCATGGAGTCTTGGTGATGATCATGTTTTGCTCGTGAGAGAGGCTTAGTCAACGGGTCTGCAACATTCAGATCCGTATGTATCTTGCAAATCTCTATGTCCCCACCCTGGACTTGATCGCGGATGGAATTGAAGCGTCTCTTGATGTGCTTGGTTCTCTTGTGAAATATGGATTCATTTGCCAAGGTAATTGCACCAGTATTGTCACAAAAGATTTTCATTGGACCCGATGCACTAGGTATGACACCTAGATTGGATATTAACTCCTTCATCCAGACTCCTTCATTTGCTGCTTCCGAAGCAGCTATCTACTCCACTTCACAAGTAGATCCCGCCACGACGCTTTGTTTAGAACTGCTCCAACTGACAGCTCCACCATTCAATATAAACACGTATCCGGTTTGCAATTTAGAATCGTCCGGATCAGTGTCAAAGTTTGCATCGACGTTACCATTTACGACGAGCTCCTTGTCACCTCCATAAATGAGAAACACATCCTTAGTATTTTATGGTATTTCAGGATGTTCTTGACCGCTGTCCAGTGATCCACTCCTGGATTACTTTGGTACCTCCTTGCTAAACTAATAGCAAGGCACACATCAGATCTGGTACACAGCATTGCATACATGATAGAGCCTATGGCTGAAGCATAGGGAACATCTTTCATTTTCTCTCTATTTTCTGCAGTGGTCGGGCATTGAGTCTTACTTAACTTCACACCCTGTAACACAGGCAAGAAACCTTTCTTTGCCTGATCCATTTTGAACTTTTTCAAAACTTTGTCAAGGTATGTGCTTTGTGAAAGTCCAATTAAGCGTCTTGATCTATCTCTATAGATCTTGATGCCTAATATATAAGCAGCTTCACCGAGGTCTTTCATTGAAAAACTCTTATTCAAGTATCTTTTTATGCTATCTAGAAATTCTATATCATTTCCAATCAACAATATGTCATCGACATATAAGACTAGAAATGCTACAGAGCTCCTACTCACTTTCTTGGAAATACAGGCTTCTCCAAAAGTCTGTATATAACCATATGCTTTGCTCACACTATCAAAACGTTTATTCCAACTCCGAGAGGCTTGCACCAGTCCATAAATGGATCGCTGGAGCTTGCATACTTTGTTGGCACCCTTTGGATTGATAAAACCTTCAGGTTGCATCATATACAACTCTTCTTCCAGAAATCCATTCAGGAATGCAGTCTTTACATCCATTTGCCAAATTTCATAATCATAAAATGCGGCAATTGCTAACATGATTCGGGCGGACTTAAGCATTGCTACGGGTGAGAAGGTCTCATCATAGTCAACTCCTTGAACTTGTCGAAAACCTTTCGCAACAAGTCGAGCTTTGTAGACAGTAACATTACCATCAGCGTCTGTCTTCTTCTTGAAGATCCATTTATTCTCGATGGCTTGCAGATCATCAGGCAAGTAAACCAAAGTCCACACTTTGTTCTCATACATGGATCCCATCTCAGATTTCATGGCCTCAAGCCATTTTGCGGAATCTGGGCTCATCATCGCTTCCTCATAGTTTGTAGGTTCGTCATTGTCAAGTAACATGACCTCCAGAACAGGATTACCGTACCACTCTGGTGCGGATCTTACTCTTGTTGACCTACGAGGTTCGGTAGTAACTTGATCTGAAGTTTCATGATCATTATCATTAGCTTCCTCACTAATTGGTGTAGGTGTCACAAGAACCGGTTTCTGTGATGAACTACTTTCCAATAAGGGAGCAGGTACTGTTACCTCATCAAGTTCTACTTTCCTCCCACTCACTTCTTTCGAGAGAAACTCCTTCTCTAGAAAGGATCCATTCTTTGCAACGAAAGTCTTGCCTTCGGATCTATGATAGAAGGTGTACCCAACTGTCTCTTTTGGGTATCCTATGAAGACACATTTCTCCGATTTGGGTTCAAGCTTATTAGGTTGAAGCTTTTTCACATAAGCATCGCAGCCCCAAACTTTAAGAAACGACAACTTTGGTTTCTTGCCAAACCACAGTTGATAAGGAGTCGTCTCAACGGATTTAGTTGGTGCCCTATTTAACGTGAATGCATCCGTCTCTAAAGAATAACCCCAAAATGATAGCGGTAAATTAGTAAGAGACATCATAGATCGCACCATATCTAGTAAAGTACGATTACGACGTTTGGACACACAATTACACTGTGGTGTTCCGGGTGGCGTGAGTTGTGAAA
The DNA here is from genome assembly GCA_021605205.1 of Aegilops longissima. Classification (NCBI taxonomy): domain Eukaryota; kingdom Viridiplantae; phylum Streptophyta; class Magnoliopsida; order Poales; family Poaceae; genus Aegilops; species Aegilops longissima. The sequence continues at coordinate 44,430 of JAHIAM010006302.1, read as the reverse complement.
CTATTCCGCATTGTTTCAAATGAAGACTAAGCTCGTAACTCAAATATTCTCCTCCACGATCAAATTGTAGAAACTTTGTTTTCTTGTTACAATGATTTTTCAGTTCACTCTGAAATTCTTTGAAATTTTCAAATGTTTCAAACTTTTGTTTCATCAAGTAGATATACCCATATCTGCTCAAATCATCTGTGAAGGTGAGAAAATAACGATACCCGCCGCGAGCCTCTACATTCGTTGGACCACATACATCCGTATGTATGATCTCCAACAAATCTTTTGCTCGCTCCATTCTTCCGGAGAACGGCGTTTTAGTCATCTTGCCCATGAGGCATGGTTCGCAAGTACCAAGTGATTCATAATCAAGTGATTCGAAAAGTCCATCAGAATGGAGTTTCTTCATGCGCTTTACACCAATATGACCCAAACGGCAGTGCCACAAATAAGTTGCACTATTATTATCAACTCTGCATCTTTTAGCTTCAATACTATGAATATGTGTATCTCCACTATCGTGATTCAAAAATAATAGACCACTCTTCAGGGGTGCATGACCATACAAGATATTAATCATATAAATAGAACAACCATTATTCTTTGATTTAAATGAATAACCGTCTCGCATCAAACAAGATCCAGATATAATGTTCATGCTTAACGTTGGCACCAAATAACAATTATTCAAGTCTAAAACTAATCCCGAAGGTAGATGTAGAGGTAGTGTGCCGACCGCGATCACATCAACTTTGGAACCATTTCCCACACACATCGTCATCTCATCCTTAGCCAATCTTCGCTTAATCCGTAGTCCTAGTTTCGAGTTGCAAATATTAGCAACAGAACCAGTATCAAATACCCAGGCACTACTTCGAGAATTAGTAAGGTACATATCAATAACATGTATATCACATATACCTTTGTTCACCTTGCCATCCTTCTTATCCGCCAAATACTTGGGGCAGTTCCGCTTCCAGTGACCAGTCTGTTTTCAGTAGAAGCACTCAGTCTCAGGCTTAGGTTCAGACTTGGGTTTCTTCTCCTGAATAGCAACTTGTTTGCCGTTCTTCTTGAAGTTCCCCTTCTTCTTCCCTTTGCCCTTTTTCTTGAAACTGGTGGTCTTGTAGACCATCAACACTTGATGCTCCTTCTTGATTTCTACCTCCGCAGCCTTTAGCATTGCGAAGAGCTCGGGAATCGTCTTATCCATCCCTTGCATGTTATAGTTCATCACAAAGCTCTCGTAGCTTGGTGGAATTGATTGAAGAATTATGTCAATAACACTATCATCCGGAAGATTAACTCCCAGTTGAATCAAGTGATTGTTATACCCAGACATTCTGAGTATATGCTCACTGACAGAACTATTCTCCTCCATCTTGCAGCTGTAGAACTTATTGGAGACTTTATATCTCTCAATCCGGGCATTTGCTTGAAATATTAACTTCAACTCTTGGAACATCTCATATGCTCCATGACGTTCAAATCATCGTTGAAGTCCCGGTTCTAAGCAGTAAAGCATGGCACACTGAACTATCGAGTTGTCATCAGCTTTGCTTTGCCAGACGTTCATAACATCTGGTTCAGCTCCTGTATCAGGTTTGGCACCTAGCGGTGCTTCCAGGACGTAATTATTTTGTGCAGCAATGAGGATAATCCTCAAGTTACGGACCCAGTCCGTGTAATTGCTACCATCATCTTTCAACTTTGCTTTCTCAAGGAACGCATTAAAATTCAACGGAACAACAACACGGGCCATCTATCTACAACAACATAGACATGCAAAATACTATCAGGTACTAAGTTCATGATAAATTAAAGTTCAGGTAATCAAATTATTAAAGAACTCCCACTTAGATAGACATCCCTCTAATCATCTAAGTGATCACGTGATCCATAGCAACTAAACCATGTCCGATCATCACGTGAGATGGAGTAGTTTTCAATGGTGAACATCACTATGTTGATCATATCAACTATATGATTCACGCTCGACCTTTCGGTCTCAGTGTTCCGAGGCCATATCTGCATATGCTAGGCTCGTCAAGTTTAACCCGAGTATTCTGCATGTGCAAAACCGGCTTGCACCCGTTGTATGTGAACGTAGAGCTTATCACACCCGATCATCACGTGGTGTCTCGGCATGACGAACTTTCACAATGGTGCATACTCAGGGAGAACACTTGTACCTTGAAATTTAGTGAGCGATCATCTTATAATGCTACCATCGATCTAAGCAAAATAAGATGCATAAAGGATAAACATCACATGCAATCAATATAAGTGATATGCTATGGCCATCATCATCTTGTGCCTGCGATCTCCATCTCCAAAGCACCATCATGATCACCATCATCACCGGCGCGACACCTTGATCTCCATCGTAGCATCATTGTCGTCTCGCCAACTATTGCTTCTACGACTATCGCTACCGCTTAGTGATAAAGTAAAACAATTACAGGGCGATTGCATTGCATACAATAAAGCGACTACCATATGGCTCCTGCCAGTTGCCGATAACTCAGTTACAAAACATGATCATCTCATACAATAAAATTTAGCATCATGTCTTGACAATATCACATCACAACGTTCCCTACAAAACAAGTTATACGTCCTCTACTTTGTTGTTGCAAGTTTTACGTGGCTGATATGGGCTGAGCAAGAACCATTCTTACCTACGCATCAAAACCACAACCATAGTTTGTCAAGTTAGTGCTGTTTTAACATTCTCAAGGACCGGGCGTATCCACACTCGATTCAACTAAAGTTGGAGAAACTGACACCCGCTAGTCACCTGTGTGCAAAGCACGGCGGTAAAACCAGTCTCGCATAAGCGTACGCGTAATGTCGGTCCGGCCCGCTTCATCCAACAATACCGCCGAACCAAAGTGTGACATGCTGGTAAGCAGTATGACTTATATCGCCCACAACTCACATGTGTTCTACTCGTGCATATAACATCTACGCATAGACCTGGCTCGGATGCCACTGTTGGGGAGCGTAGTATAATCTCAAAAAAATTCCTACACACGCAAGATCATGGTGATGCATAGCAATGAGAGGGGAGAGTGTGTCCATGTACCCTCGTAGACCGAAAGCGGAAGCGTTAGAACAACGCGATTGATGTAGTCGTACGTCTTCACGATCCGACCGGTCCAAGTACCGAACGCACGGAACCTCCGAGTTCAGCACACGTTCAACTCGATGACGTCCCGCGAGCTCCGATCCAGCAGAGCTTCACCGGAGAGTTTCGTCAGCACGACGGCGTGATGACGGTGATGATGATGCTACCGACGCAGGGCTTCGCCTAAGCACCGCTACGATATTATCGAGGTGGATTATGGTGGAGGGGGGCACCGCACACGGCAAAGAGATCAACATATCAATTGTTGTGTCTATGGGGTGCCCCCCTCCTCTGTATATAAAGGGGGAGGAGGAGAGGGCCGGCCAAGGGAGAGGCGCGCCCAGGGGGGGCAATCCTACTCCAAGTAGGTTTGTCCCCCCCCCCTTTCCTATTCCAAGAAGGAGAAGGGGGAAGGAGGAGGTGGAGAGAAGGAAGGAGAAGGGGGGGCGCCGCCCCCTTCCCTTGTCCAATTCGGACTGGGGAAAGGGGGGCCACGTGCCACCTCCTCGCTGCCCTCTCTCTTCTCTACTAAGGACCATAATGCCCAATAGCTTCCCGAGGGGTTCCGGTAACCCCCGGTACTCCGGTATATGTCTGAAACCTCCCGGAACCCTTCCGGTGTCCAAACATAGTCGTCCAATATATCGGTCTTTACGTCTCGACCATTTCGAGACTCCTCGTCATGTCCTTGATCATATCCGGGACTCCGAACTACCTTTGGTACATCAAAACACAAAAACTCATAATACCGATCGTCACCGAACTTTAAGTGTGCGGACCCTACGGGTTCGAGAACTATGTAGACATGATCGAGACACGTCTCCGATCAATAACCAATAGCGGAACCTGGAAGCTCATATTGGCTCCTACATATTCTACGAAGATCTTTATCGGTCAAACGGCATAACAACATACTTTGTTCCCTTTGTCATCGGTATGTTACTTGCCCGAGATTCGATCATCGGTATCTCAATACCTAGTTCAATCTCGTTACCGGCAAGTCTCTTTACTCGTTCTGTAATACATCATCCCGCAACTAACTCATTTTGTATCATGTTTTCTTAATGTTAGTTATGATGCTTTTATCCATAATAATGCTTTTTGGAGTAATTCTAATTCCTTTTCTCTCATAATTTGCAAGGTTCACACCAAGTGGGAGAATTCCGGCAGCTGGAAATCTGGACCTGGAAAAGCTACGTCAGCCTACCTATTCTGCACAACTCCAAACAAGCTAAAACAAGCTAAGAAATATTGGAGCAAATAACTACCAGAGGGGGCCCATCAGGTGGGTACAACCCACCTGGCTGCGCCAGGGAGCCCAGGCGCGCCCTGGTGAGTTGTGCTCACCCAGGCCAACCTCCGGTGCCCATCTTCTGGTATATAGGTAATTTTGACCAAGAAAAAAATAAGGTGAGTACTTTCGGGACAGAGCACCGCGGTCTCGAGGCGGAACTTGGGCAGGAGCACTTTTGCCCTCCGGTGAAGCGATTCCGCCAAGGGAACCTCCCTCCCGGAGGGGCAAATCATCGTCATCATCATCACCAACAACTCTCCCATCTTGGGGAGGGGAATCTCCATCAACATCTTCAACAGCGCCATCTCATCTCAAACCCTATTTCATCTCTTGTGTTCAATCTTGTTACCGGAACTATAGATTGGTGCTTGCGGGTGACTAGTAGTGTTGAGTACATCTTGTAGTTGATTACTATATGGTTTATTTGGTGGAAGATTATATGTTCAGATCCATTATGCTATTTAATACTCCTCTGATCATGAGAATGATAATTATTTGTGAGTAGTTACTTTTGTTCTTGAGGTCACGGGAGAAATCATGTTGCAAGTAATCATGTGAATTTGATATGTGTTCGATATTTTGATAGTATGTATGTTGTTATTCCCTTAGTGGTGTCATGTGAACATCGACTACATGACACTGCACCATATTTGGGCCTAATGGAATGCATTGTGGAGTAGCAATTAGATGATGGGTTGTGAGAGTGACGGAAGCTTAAACCCCAGTTTATGCACTATTCCGTAAGGGACCGATTGGATCCAAAAATTTAATGCTATGGTTAGAATTTATTCTTAATACTTTTCTCATAGTTGCGGATGCTTGCGGGAAGGTTAATCATAAGTAGGAGGTTCGTTAAAGTAAGAACAGCACCTAAGCACCGGTACACCCACATATCAAATTATCAAAGTAGCGAACACGAATCGAACCAACATGATGAAAGTGACTAGATGAAATTCCCGTGTATACTCAAGAACGCTTTGCTTATCATAATAGACCGTTTTGGCCTGTACTTTGCCTCAAAAGGATTGGGCTACCTTGCTGAACTTTTTTTACTACTATCGTTACTTGCTCGTTACAAGTTATCTTGCTATCAAACTACTCCGTTACTTACAATTTCAGCACTTGCAGACATTACCTTGCTAAAAACCACTTGTCATTTCCTTCTGCTCCTCGTTGGGTTCGACACTCTTACTTATCGAAAATAGCTACAATTGATCCACTATACTTGTGGGTCATCATGTGGCGTCACGTGAATCGTTAACAAAATGCACACTATTTAAATTATACAAAACATTTGAGATGTTATAGTGGCAGCTATTTGTTTCAAAATGCCTTTGTTGGTTGTTATTCGAGTGCGCCTTCTCTCAAAATGGACACGAAAAATACTACAGCATCCCGGGTGCCATTCCATTATAGCATGCCATGTTTCATGAATTTCATACGAGTTTTGGATTTGCTATAATTTAAAAACAAAGTATCTCAACGTATTGTCGGTAATCAACAGTGCCCTGGTGTTTGAAATTCATTCCCATTTCTTGCATGGGACCTAAGCATGCACCAAAGGACACAGATTTGATTTTTCAACCAATTTATATGCACTAGAGCATGTGCATGTAGTTCCAATTTGAATTATGCACATAAAATGCATAGAAAACCCAGTTAATGTATAAAAATGTTGAAACAAACCCCAAAAAATTCCAAAATTAAACACAACACTCCCGTTGATCTATGTTGACACTAGAAAAAATTGAAAGCAATAAGAGGCAATGGATATCTCCCCAAAGGTGGCACGTTACCTACCGAAACCATCACGCTTGTTGTGAGAAGCCCTGGTTTGTGAGAAGTTTATACCCAAACCTGCCCCAAATGGGACAAAAAATTTACCATGACATGTTTATGATGCTCCATGATAGCATGCCAAGTTTCATGAATTTCAGATGAGTTTTGGATTTACTAGAATTTAAAAACCAAGTATCTCAATGTTTGCGGCCGACTGACGGTGGCCGGGTGTTTGCAATTCATTCCCATTTCCTGCATGGCTCCTAAGCATGCACCGAAGGACACATATTTGATTTTTCAGCCAACTTATATGCACTAGAGCATGTGCATGTAGTTCAAATTTGAATTATGCACATAAAATGCCTAGAAAACATAGTTAGTCTATAAAAATGTCTAAAGTAACCCGGAAAAATTCCAAAATTGAACACAACACTCCTGTTGTTCTATGTTGACACTAGAAAAAATTTGAAAGCAATAAGAGGCAACGGATGTCGTTTCGTCCCCAAAGGTGGCACGTTCCCTACCGAAACCAGCACGCTTGTTGTGAGAAGCTCTGATTTGTAAGAAGCATATAACAAAACCTGCCCCAAATGGGACAAATTTTTTACCATGCCATGTTTATGCTGCTCCATGATAGCATGCCAAGTTTCATGAATTTCAGACGAGTTTTGGATTTACTAGAATTTAAAAACCAAGTATCTCAATGTTTGCGGCGAGTGACGGTGGCAGGGTGTTTGAAATTCATTCCCATTTCTTGCATGAGACCTAAGCATGCACCGGAGGACACAAATTTGATTTTTCAGCCAATTTATATGCAATTGATCATGTGCACGTAGTTCAAATTTGAATTATGCACATAAAATGCCTAGAAAACCCAGATAATGTATAAAAATGTCCAAACTAACCCCAAAAAATTCCAAAATTACACACAACACTCCTGTTGTTCTATGCTGACACTAGAAAGAATTTGAAAGAAAATAAGAGGCAACGGATACCATTTCGTCCCAAAAGGTGGCACGTTCCCTATCGAAACCATCGCGCTTGTTTGGAGAAGCTCTCGTTTGTGAGAAGCTTATACCCAAACCTGCCCCAAATGGGACAAAAAATTTACCACGGCATGTTTATGCCGCTCCATGATGGCATGCCAAGTTTCATGAATTCTAGACGAGTTTTGGATTTAATAGAATTTAAAAACAAAGTATCTCAATGTTTGCAGCCGAGTGACGGCAGGGTGTTTGAAATTCATTCCCATTTCTTGCATGCGACCTAAGCATGCACCAAATGACACAGATTTTATTTTTCAACCAATTTATATGCACTAGACCATGTGCATGCAGTTCAAATTTGAATTATGCACATAAATGCCTGGAAATCTAGTTAATGTAATAAAATGTCCAAACGAACCCCGAAAAATTCAAAAATTAAACCCAACACTCCTGTTATTCTATGTTGAAACTAGAATTTTTTTGAAAGCAATAAGAGGCAACGGATATCGTTTCGTCCCCAAAGGTGGCATGTTCCCTACCGAAACCATCACGCTTGTTGTGAGAAGCTCTGGTTTGTGAGAAGCTTATACCCAAACCTGCCCCAAATGGGACAAAAATTTACCACAACATGTTGATGCCGCTCCATGATAGCATTCCAAGTTTCATGTATTTCAGACGAATTTTGGATTTAATAGAATTTAAAAACCAAGTATCTCAATGTTTGCGGCGGAGTGACGGTGGCAGGGTGTTTGAAATTCATTCCCTTTTCTTGCATGGGACCTAAGCATGCACCGAAGGACACATATTTGATTTTTCAACCAATTTATATGCACTGGAGCATGTGCATGTAGTTCAAATTTGAATTATGCACATAAAATGCCTAGAAAACCTAGTTAATCTATAAAAATGTCTAAACGAACCACGAAAAATTCCAAAATTAAACACAACACTCCTGTTGTTCTATGTTGACACTAGAAAAAATTTGAAAGCAATAAGAGGCAACAGATGTCGTTTTGTCCCCAAAGGTGGCACGTTCCCTACCGAAACCATCACGCTTGTTGTGAGAAGCTCTGATTTGTAAGAAGCTTATAACCAAACCTGCCCAAAATGGGACAATTTTTTTAACACGGCATGTTTATGCCACTCCATGATAGCATGCCAAGTTTCATGAATTTCAGACGAGTTTTGGATTTACTAGAATTTAAAAACCACGGCATGTTGATGCCGCTCGATGATAGCATTCCAAGTTTCATGTATTTCAGACGAGTTTTGGTTTTACTAGAATTTAAAAACCAAGTATCTCAATGTTTGCGGCTGAGTGACGGTGGCAGGGTGTTTGAAATTCATTCCCTTTTCTTGCATGGGACCTAAGCATGCATGAAAGGACAAAGATTTGATTTTTCAACCAATTTATATGCACTGGAGCATGTGCATGTAGTTCAAATTTGAATTATGCACATAAAATGCCTAGAAAACCCAGTTTATGTATAGAAATGTCCAAACGAACCCTGAAAAATTCCAAAATTAAACACAACATTGCTATTGTTCTATGTTGACACTAGAATTTTTTTGAAAGCAATAATAGGCAACAGATATCGTTTCGTCCCCAAAGGTGGCACATTCCCTACTAAAACCATGACGCTTGTTGTGAGAAGCTCTAGTTTGTGAGAAGCTTATACCCAAACCTGCCCCAAATGGGACAATATTTTTACCACGGCATGTTTTGTGCCGCTCCATGATAGGATGCCAAGTTTCATGAATTTCAGATGTGTTTTGGATTTACAGCAATTTAAAAACCAAGTATCTCAATGTTTGCGGCCGAGTGACGGTGGTAGGGTGTTTGAAATTCATTCCCATTTCTTGCATGGGACCAAAGCATGCACCGAAGGACATAGATTGGATTTTTCAACCAATTTATATGGATAGAGCATGTGCATGTAGTTCAAATTTGAATTATGGACATAAAATGCTTGAAAAATTCAGTTAATGTATTAAAATGTCCCAAAAAACCCCTAAAAATTCCAAAATTAAACACAACACTCCTGTTGTTCTATGTTGACACTAGAAATTTTTTGAAAACAATAAATGCAAAGGATATACATTCGTCCCCGAAGGTGGCACACTCCCTACCGAAACCATCACGCTTGTTGTGAGAAGCTCTGGTTTGTGAGAAGCTTATACCCAAACCTGCCCCAAATGGGACAATTTTTTTACCACGGCATGTTTATGCCCCTCCATGATAGCATGCCAAGTTTCATGAATTTCAGACGAATTTTCTATTTACTAGAATTTAAAAACCAAGTATCTCAACGTTTGCGGCCGAGTGACGGTGGCAGGGTATTTGAAATTCATTCCCATTTCTTGCATGGGACCAAAGCATGCACCGAAGGACACAGATTTGATTTTTCAACCAATTTATATGGGCTGGAGCATGTGCATGTAGTTCAAATTTGAATTACGCACAAAAAATGCCTGGAAAACCCAGTTAATGTATAAATATGTCCAAATGAACCCCGAAAAATTCCAAAATTAAACACAACACTCCTGTTGTTCTACGTTGACACTACAATTTTTTTGAAAGCAATAAGAGGGAACAAATATCGTTTCATCCCCAAAGGTGGCACGTTCCCTACCGAAACCATCACGCTTGTTGTGAGAAGCTTATACCCAAACCTGCCCCAAATGGGACAAAAATTTCACCACGACATATTGCTGCCGCTCCGTGACAGCATGCCAAGTTTCATGAATTTCAGACGAGTTTTGGATTTACTAGAATTTAAAAACCAAGTATCTCAATGTTTGCGGCCGAGTGACGGTGGCAGAGTGTTTGCAATTCATTCCCATTTCTTGCACGGGACCTAAGCATGCACTGAAGGACACATATTTGATTTTTCAACCAATTTATATGCACTGGAGCATGTGCATGTAGTTCAAATTTTAATTATGCGCGTAAAATGCCTAGGAAACCCAATTGATGTATAAAAAAGTCCAAACGAACCCCAAAAAATCCAAAATTAAACACAACATTCCTATTGTTCTATGTTGACACTAGAAATTTTTTGAAAGCAATAAGAGGCAACGGATATCGTTTTGGATTTACTAGAATTTAAAAACCAAGTATCTCAATGTTTTCTGGCCGTGTGACAGTGGCATGGTGTTTGAAATTCATTCCCATTTCTTGCATGGGACCTAAGCATGCACCGAGGACACATGTTCTATTTTTCAACCAATTTATATGCACTAGAGCATGTGCATGTAATTCAAATTTGAATTATGCACATAAAATGCCTGGAAAACCTAGTTAATGTATAAAAATCTCCAAACGAACCCAAAAAAATCCAAAATTAAACACAACACTCTTGTTGTTCTATGCTGACACTCAAAATTTTTTCAAAACAATAAGAGCCAACGGATATCATTTCGTCCCCAAAGGTGGCACGCTCCCTACCAAAACCATCACGTTTGTTGTGAGACGCTCTGGTTTATGAGAAGCTTATACCCAAACCTGCCCCAAATGGGATAAATATTTTACCACGGCATGTTGATGTCGCTCCATGACAGCATGCCAAGCTTCATGAATTTCGGACGAGTTTTGGATTTACTAGATTTTAAACACCAAGTATCTCAATGTTTGCGGCCGAGTGACTGTGGCAGGGTGTTTGAAATTCATTCCCATTTCTTGCATGGGACCTAAGCATGCACTGAAGGACACATATTTGATTTTTCAATCAATTTATATGCACTGGAGCATGTGCATGTATTTCAAATTTTAATTATGCACGTAAAATGCCTAGAAAACCCAATTGATGTATAAAAATGTCCAAACGAACCCCCAAAAAAATCCAAAATTAAACACAACATTCCTGTTGTTCTATATTGACACTAGAAACTTTTTGAAAGCAATAAGAGGCAATGGATATCGTTTCGTCCCCAGATGTGGCACATTCCCTACCGAAACCATCACGCTTGTTGTGAGAAGCTCTGGTTTGTGAGAAGCTTGTACCCAAACCTACCCCAAATGGGACAAAAAATTTACCATGGTATGTTGATGCCGCTCCATGATAGCATTCCAAGCTTCATGAATTTCGGACGATTTTTGGATTTACTAGAATTTAAAAACCAAGTATCTCAATGTTTGCGGCCGACTGACTGTGGCAGGGTGTTTGAAATTCATTCCCTTTTCTTGCATGGGACCTAAGCATGCACCGAAGGACACAGATTTGATTTTTCAACCAATTTATATACACTGGAGCATGTGCATGTAGTTAAAATTGGAATTATGCACATAAAATGCCTAGAAAACCCAGCTAATGTATAGAAATGTCCAAACGAACCCCGAAAATTTCCAAAATTAAACACGACACTCCTGTTGTTCTATGTTGACACTAGAAAAAATTTGAAAGCAATAAGGGGCGACGGATATTGTTTCATCCCCAAAGGTGGCACATTTCCTATCGAAACCAACACACTTGTGAGAAGCTTTGGTTTGTGAGAAGCTTATACCCAAATCTGCCCCAAATTGATTTTACCATGGCATGTTTATGCGGCCTCATGATAGCATGCCAAGTTTCATGAATTTCAGACGAGTTCTGGAATTACTAGAATTTAAAAACCAAGTATCTCAATGTTTTCCGGCCGTGTGACAGTGGCATGGACACATATTCTATTTTTCAACTAATTTATATGCACTGGAGCATGTGCATGTAATTCAAATTTGAATTATGCACATAAAATGCCTGGAAAACCTAGTTAATGTTTAAAAATGTCCAAACGAACCCCGAAAAAATCCAAAATTAAGCACAACACTCTTGTTGTTCTATGTTGACACTAGAAAATTTTTCAAAGCAATAAGAGCCAACAGATATCGTTTCGTCCCCAAAGGTGGCACGTTCCCTACCAAAACCATCACGTTTGTTGTGAGATGCTCTGGTTTATGAGAAGCTTATACCCAAACCTGCCCCAAATGGGACAAATATTTTACCACGGCATGTTGATGTCGCTCCATGACAGCATGCCAAGCTTCATGAATTTCGGACGAGTTTTGGATTTACTAGAATTTAAAAACAAAGTATCTCAATGTTTGCGGCCGAGTGACTATGGCAGGGTGTTTGAAATTCATTCCCATTTCTTGCATGGGACCTAAGCATGCACTGAAGGACACATATTTGATTTTTCAACAAATTTATATGCACTGGAGCATGTACATGTAGTTCAAATTTTAATTATGCACATAAAATGCCTAGAAAACCCAATTGATGTATAAAAATGTCCAAACGAACCCCAAAAAAATCCAAAATTAAACACAACATTCCTGTTGTTCTATGTTCACACTAGAAATTTTTTGAAGGCAATAAGAGGCAATGGATATCGTTTCGTCCCCAAAGGTGGCACATTCCCTAGCGAAACCATCACGCTTGTTGTGAGAAGCTCTAGTTTGTGAGAAGCTTATACCCAAACCTGCCCCAAATGGGACAAACAATTTACCATGGTATGTTGATGCCGCTCCATGATAGCATGCCAAGCTTCATGAATTTCGGACGAGTTTTGGATTTACTAGAATTTAAAAACCAAGTATCTCAATGTTTGCGGCAGAGTGACTGTGGCAGGGTGTTTGAAATTCATTCCCTTCTCTTGCATGGGACCTAAGCATGCTCCGAAGAACAAATATTTGATTTTTCAACCAATTTATATACACAGGAGCATGTGCATGTAGTTAAAATTTGAATTATGCACATAAAATGCCTAGAAAACCCAGCTAATGTATAGAAATGTCCAAACGAACCCCGAAAATTTCCAAAATTAAACACGACACTCCTGTTGTTCTATGTTGACACTAGAAAAAATTTGAAAGCAATAAGGGGCGACGGATATTGTTTCATCCCCAAAGGTGGCACATTTCCTATCGAAACCAACACACTTGTGAGAAGCTTTGGTTTTTGAGAAGCTTATACCCAAATCTGCCCCAAATTGATTTTACCATGGCATGTTTATGCGGCCTCATGATAGCATGCCAAGTTTCATGAATTTCAGATGAGTTCTGGATATACTAGAATTTAAAATCCAAGTATCTCAATGTTTTCCGGCCATGTGACGGTGGCATGGTGTTTGAAATTCATTCCCATTTCTTGCATGGGACCTAAGCATGCACCGAGGACACATATTCTATTTTTCAACCAATTTATATGCACTGGAGCATGTGCATGTAATTCAAATTTGAATTATGCACATAAAAATCCTGGAAAACCTAGTTAATGTATAAAAATGTCCAAACGAACCCTGAAAAAATCCAAAATTAAACACAACACTCTTGTTGTTCTATGTTGACACTAGAGAAATTTTCAAAGCAATAAGAGCCAACGGATACCGTTTCATCCCCAAAGGTGGCACGTTCCCTACCAAAACCATCACGTTTTATGTGAAAAACACTGGTTTATGAGAAGCTTATACCCAAACCTGCCCCAAATGGGACAAATATTTTACCACAGCATGTTGATGTCGCTCCATGACAGCATGCTAAGTTTCATGAATTTAAGACGAGTTTTGGATTTACTAGAATTTAAAAACCAAGTATCTCAATGTTTGCGGCCGAGTGACAGTGGCAGAGTGTTTGGCATGCATTCCCGTTTCTTGCATGGGACCTAGCATGCACCAAAGGACACATATTTGATTTTTCAACCAATTTATATGCACTTGAGCATGTGCATGTATTTCAAATTTAAATTATGCACATAAAATGCCTATAAAACCCAGTTAATGTATAATAAATGTCCAAACGAACCCCAAAAATTCCAAAATCAAACACAACACTGTTGTTGTTCTATGTTGAGACTAGAAATTTTTTAAGCAATAAGAGGCAACGGATATCGTTTCGTCCCCAAAGGTGGCACATTCCCGACTGAAACCATCACGCTTGTTGTCAGAAGCTCTGGTCCGTGAGAAGCTTATACCAAAACCTGCCCCAAATGGGACAAAAATTTTACCACGGCATGTTTATGCCGCTCCATGATAGCAGGCCAAGTTTCATTAATTTCAGACGTGTCTTGGATTTACTAGAATGTAAAAACCAAGTATCTCAATGTTTGCAGCCGAGTGACGGTGGCAGGGTGTTTGAAATTCTTTCCCATTTCTTGCATGGGACCAAAGCATGCACCGAAGGACACAGATTTTATTTTTCAACCAATTTATATGGACTAGAGCATGTGCATGTAGTTCAAATTTGAATTATGCACACAAAATGCTTGGAAAACCCAGTTAATGTATATAAATGTCCAAACAAACCCCAAAAAATTCCAAAATTAAACACAACACTCCTGTTGTTCTATGTTGACACTACAAATTTTTTGAAAGCAATAAGAGGAAAAGGATATCGTTTCGTCCCCGAAGGCGGCACATTACCTACCGAAACCATCACGCTTGTTGTGAGAAGCTCTGGTTTGTGAGAAGCTTATACCCAAACCTGCCCCAAATGGGACAAAAATTTTACCACGGCATGTTGATGCCGCTCCATGTTGCATGCCAAGTTTCATGAATTTCGGGCGAGTTTTGGGTTTACTAGAATTTAAAACCAAGTATCTCAATGTTTGCGGCTGAGTGACGGTGGCAGGGTGTTTGAAATTCATTCCCATTTCTTGCATGGGACCTAAGCATGCACCGAAGGACACAGATTTGATTTTTCAACCAATTTATATGCACTGGAGCATGTGCATGTAGTTCAAATTTGAATTATGCACATAAATGCCTAGAAAACCCAGTTAATGTATAAAAATGTTCAAACAAACCCCGAAAAATTCAAAAATTAAACACAACAGTCCTGTTGTTCTATGTTGACACTAGAAACTTTTTGAAAGCAATAAGAGGCAACGGATATCGTTTCGTCCCCAAAGGTGGCACATTCCCTACCGAAACCATGACGCTTGTTGTGAGAAGCTTTGGTTTGTGAGAAGCTTACACCCAAACCTGCCCCAAATGGGACAAAAAATTTACCACGGCATGTTGATGCCGCTCCATGTTGCATGCCAAGTTTCATGAATTTTGGGCGAGTTTTGGATTTACTAGAATTTAAACCAAGTATCTCAATGTTTGCGGCCGAGTGACGGTGGCAGGGTGTTTGAAATTCATTCCCTTTTCTTGCATGGGACCTAAGCATGCACCGAAGGTCACAAATTTGATTTTTCCACCAATTTATATGCACTGGAGCATGCGCACGTACTTCAAATTTGAATTATGCACATAAAATGCCTAGAAAACCCAGTTAAATTATACAAATGTCCAAACGAACCCCGAAAAATTCTGAAATTAAACACGACACTCCTGTTGTTCTATGTTGACACTAGAAAAGTTTTGAAAGCAATAAGAGGCAACGGATATCGTTTCATCCCCAAAGATGGCACGTTCCCTACCTAAACAATCACGCTTGTTGTGAGAAGCTCTTGTTTGTGAGAAGCTTATACCCATACCTGCCCCAAATGGGACAAAAAATTTACCACGGTGTGTTGATGCCGTTCCATGATAGCATGCCAAGTTTCATGAATTTCAGACGTGTTTTGGATTTACTAGAATTCAAAGACCAAGTATCTCAATGTTTGCGGCCGAGTGACGATGGCAGGGTTTTTGAAATTCATTTCTATTTCTTGCATGGGACCTAATCATGCACGAAGGACCCATATTTGATTTTTCAACCAATTTATATGCCTTTGGAGCATGTGCATGTAGTTCAAATTTGAATTATGCACATAAAATGCAAAACCCAGGTTTATGTATAAAAAGGTCTAAACAAACCCAGAAAAAATCAAA
Source organism: Aegilops longissima (assembly GCA_021605205.1). Classification (NCBI taxonomy): domain Eukaryota; kingdom Viridiplantae; phylum Streptophyta; class Magnoliopsida; order Poales; family Poaceae; genus Aegilops; species Aegilops longissima. The sequence continues at coordinate 28,457 of JAHIAM010006302.1, read as the reverse complement.
ATTTAAACACAAAACTCATGTTGTTCTATGTTGACACTAGAAAATTTTTGAAAGCAATAAGAGGCAATGGATATCGTTTCTTCCCCAAATGTGGCATGTTCCCTACCGAAACCATCACACTTGTTTTGAGAAGCTCTGGTTTGGGAGAAGTTTATACCCAAACCTACCCCAAATGGGATAAAATGTTTACCCGGCATGTTGATGCCGCTCCATGATAGCATGCCAAGTTTCGAGTTCAGATGAGTTTTGGATTTACTATAATTTAAAACCAGGTATCTCAATGTTTGCGGCCTAGTGATGGTTGCGGGTGTTTGACCTTCATTTCCATTTCTTGCATGGGACCTAAGCATGCACCGAGGACACATATTCTATTTTTCAACCAATTTATATGCCTTTGGAGCATGTGCATGTAGTTCAAATTTGAATTATGCACATAAAATGCCTAGAAAACCTAGTTAATGTATAAAATTGTCTAACGAACCACGAAAAATCCAAAATTAAACACAACACTCTTGTTGTTCTATGTTGACACTAGAAATTTTTGAAAGCAATAAGAGCCAACGGATATCGTTTCGTCCTCAAAGGCGGCACGCTCCCTACCAAAACCATCACACTTGTTGTGAGAAGCTATGGTTTATGAGAAGCTTATACCCAAACCTGCCCGAAATGGGACAAATATTTTACCACGGCATGTTGATGCCGCTCCATGAAAGCATGCTAAGTTTCATGGATTTCAGACGAGTTTTGGATTTACTAGAATTTAAAAACCAAGTATCTCAATGTTTGCGGCTAAGTGAAAGTGGCAGAGTGTTTGACATTCATTCCCATTTCTTGCATGGGACCTAAGCATGCACCAAAGGACACATATATTATTTTTTAACCAATTTATATGCACTGGAGCATGTGCATGTAGTTCAAATTTGAATTATGCACATAAAATGCCTAGAAAATCTAGTTAATGTATAAAAATGTCCAAATGAACACGAAAAATTCCAAATTCAAACACAACATTGCTGTTGTTCTATGTTGACACTAGAAATTTTTGAAAGCAATAAGAGCCAACGGATATCGTTTCATCCCCAAAGATGGCACGTTCCTACCTAAACCATCACGCTTGTTGTGAGAAGCTCTTGTTTGTGAGAAGCTTATACCCAAACCTGCCCCAAATGGGACAAAAATTTTACCACGGCATGTTGATGCCGCTCCATGATAGCATGCCAAGTTTCATGAATTTCAGACGTGTTTTGGATTTACTAGAATTCAAAGACCAAGTATCTCAATGTTTGCGGCCGAGTGACGATGGCAGGGTTTTTGAAATTCATTTCTATTTCTTGCATGGGACCTAATCATGCACCGAAGGACCCATATTTGATTTTTCAACCAATTTATATGCACTGGAGCATGTGCATGTAGTTCAAATTTGAATTATGCACATAAAATGCCTGGAAAACCCAGTTTATGTATAAAAAGGTCGAAACAAACCCAGAAAAAATCAAAATTTAAACACAAAACTCATGTTGTTCTATGTTGACACTAGAAAATTTTTGAAAGCAATAAGAGGCAATGGATATCGTTTCTTCCCCAAATGTGGCATGTTCCCTACCGAAACCATCACACTTGTTTTGAGAAGCTCTGGTTTGGGAGAAGTTTATACCCAAACCTACCCCAAATGGGATAAAATGTTTACCCCGGCATGTTGATGCCGCTCCATGATAGCATGCCAAGTTTCTGAAGTTCAGATGAGTTTTGGATTTACTATAATTTAAAAACCAGGTATCTCAATGTTTGCGGCCTAGTGATGGTTGCAGGGTGTTTGACCTTCATTTCCATTTCTTGCATGGGACCTAAGCATGCACCGAGGACACATATTCTATTTTTCAACCAATTTATATGCACTGGAGCATGTGCATGTAGTTCAAATTTGAATTATGCACATAAAATGCCAGGAAAACCTAGTTAATGTATAAAATTGTCTAACGAACCACGAAAAAATCCAAAATTAAACACAACACTCTTGTTGTTCTATGTTGACACTAGAGAATTTTTGAAAGCAATAAGAGCCAACGGATATCGTTTCGTCCTCAAAGGCGGCACGCTCCCTACCAAAACCATCACACTTGTTGTGAGAAGCTATGGTTTATGAGAAGCTTATACCCAAACCTGCCCGAAATGGGACAAATATTTTACCACGGCATGTTGATGCCGCTCCATGAAAGCATGCTAAGTTTCATGGATTTCAGACGAGTTTTGGATTTACTAGAATTTAAAAACCAAGTATCTCAATGTTTGCGGCTAAGTGAAAGTGGCAGAGTGTTTGACATTCATTCCCATTTCTTGCATGGGACCTAAGCATGCACCAAAGGACACATATATTATTTTTTAACCAATTTATATGCACTGGAGCATGTGCATGTAGTTCAAATTTGAATTATGCACATAAAATGCCTAGAAAATCTAGTTAATGTATAAAAAATGTCCAGATGAACACCGAAAAATTCCAAAATCAAACACAACATTGCTGTTGTTTTATGTTGACACTAGAAATTTTTTGAAAGCAATAAGAGCCAACGGATATCGTTTCGTCCTCAAAGGCGGCACATTCCCTACCAAAACCATCACACTTGTTGTGAGAAGTTGTGGTTTATGAGAAGCTTATACCCAAACCTGCCCCAAATGGGACAAATATTTTACCATGGCATGTTGATGCCGCTCCATGACAACATGCTAAGTTTCATGGATTTCAGACGAGTTTTGGATTTACTAGAATTTAAAAACCAATTATCTCAATGTTTGCAGCCGAGTGAAAGTGGCAGAGTGTTTGACATTCATTCCCATTTCTTGCATGGGACCTAAGCATGCACCAAAGGACACATATATTATTTTTTAACCAATTTATATGCACTGGAGCATGTGCATGTAGTTCAAATGTGAATTATGCACATAAAATGCCTAGAAAATCTAGTTAATGTATAAAAATGTCCAAACGAACACCGAAAAATTCCAAAATCAAACACAACACTGCTGTTGTTCTATGTTGACACTAGAAATTTTTTGAAAGCAATAAGAGGCAACAGATATCATTTCGTCCCCAAAGGTGGCACATTCCCTATTGAATACATCACGCTTGTTGCGAGAAGCTCTGGTTCGTAAGAAGCTTATACCCAAACCTGCCCCAAATGGGACAAAAAATTTACCACGGCATGTTTATGCCGCTCCATGATAGCATGCCAAGTTTCATGAATTTCAGACGTGTTTTGGATTTACTAGAATTTAAAAACCAAGTATCCAATGTTTGCGGCCGAGTGAAAGTGGCAGAGTGTTTGACATTCATTCCCATTTCTTGCATGGGACCTAAGCATGCACCAAAGGACACATATATTATTTTTAACCAATTTATATGCACTGGAGCATGTGCATGTAGTTCAAATTTGAATTATGCACATAAAATGCCTAGAAAATCTAGTTAATGTTTAAAATATGTCCAAACGAACACCGAAAAATTCCAATATCAAACACAACACTGCTGTTGTTCTATGTTGACACTAGAAATTTTTTGAAAGCAATAAGAGGCAACGGATATCATTTCGTCCCCAAAGGTGGCACATTCCCTATTGAATACATCACGCTTGTTGTGAGAAGCTCTGGTTCGTAAGAAGCTTATACCCAAACCTGCACCAAATGGGACAAAAAATATACCACGGCATGTTTATGCCGCTCCATGATAGCATGCCAAGTTTCATGAATTTCAGACGTGTTTTGAATTTACTAGAATTTAAAAACCAAGTATCTCAATGTTTGCGGCCGAGTGACGATGGCAGGGTGTTTGCAATTCATTCCCATTTCTTTCATGGGACCAAAGCATGCACCGAAGGACACAGATTTGATTTTTCAACCAATTTATATGGACTAGAGCATGTGCATGTAGTTCAAATTTGAATTATGCACATAAAATCCTTGGAAAACCCAGTTAATGTATAAAAATGTCCAAACCAAACCCCAAAAATTACAAAATTAAACACAACACTCCTGTTGTTCTAAGTTTACACTAGAAAATTTTGAAAGCAATAAGAGGCAATGGATATCGTTTCGTCCCTGAAGGTGGCACATTCCCTACCGATACCATCACGCTTGTTGTGAGAAGCTCTGGTTTGTGAGAAGCTTATACCCATACCTGCCCCAAATGGGACAAATTTTTTCCACGGCTTGTTTATGCCGCTCCATGATAGCATGCCAAGTTTCATGAATTTCAGACGAGTTTTAGATTAACTAGAATTTAAAAACCAAGTATCACAATGTTTGCAGCTGAGTGACGGTGGCAGGGTGTTTGAAATTCATTCCCATTTCTTGCATGGGACCTAACCATGCACCGAAGGACACATATTTGATTTGTCAACCAATTTATATGGACTGGAGCATGTGCATGTAGTTCAAATTTGAATTATGCACACAAAATGCCTGGAAAACCCAGTTAATGTATGAAAATGTCCAAACGAACCCCGAAAAATTCCGAAATTAAACACACCACTCCTGTTGTTCTATGTGGACACTAGAAAATTTTTGAAAGCAATAAGAGGCAACAAATATCATTTTGTCCGCAAAGGTGGCATGTTCCCTACCGAAACCATCACGCTTGTTGTGAGAAGCTCTAGTTTATGAGAAGCTTATACCCAAATCTGCCCCAAATGGGACATAAATTTACCACGGCATATTGCTGCCGCTCCATGACAGCATGCCAAGTTTCATGAATTTCAGACGAGTTTTGGATTTACTAGAATTTAAAAACCAAGTATCTCAATGTTTGCGGCCGAGTGACGGTGGCAGAGTGTTTGCAATTCATTTCCATTTCTTGCATGGGACCTAAGCATGCACCGAAGGACACATATTTGATTTTTACCAATTTATATGCACTGGAGCATGTGCATGTAGTTCAAATTTGAATTATGCACATAAATGCCTAGAAAACCCAGTTAATGTATAAAAATGTTCAAACGAACCCCGAAAAATTCCAAAATTAAACACAACAATCCTGTTGTTCTATGTTGGCACTAGAAATTTTTTTAAAGTAATAAGAGCCAACTGATATCATTTCGTCCCCAAAGGTGGCACATTCCCTACCGAAACCATCACGCTTGTTGTGAGAAGCTCTGGTTTGTGAGAAGCTTATACCCAAACCTGGTATGACGGAAACTAGGGCGGCAAGAGTGGAACAAAACACCTGGTATAAGGCCAAGCCTTCCACCCTTTACCAAGTATATAGATGCATTAATTAAAATAAGAGATATTGTGACATCGCATCATAAACGTGTTCCAACATGGAGCAATCTTCAACTTCACCTGCAACTAACGACGCTATAAGAGGGGCTGAGCAAAAGCGGTAACATAGCCAAACAACGGTTTGCTAGGAAGGTGGGTTAGAGGCTTGACATGGCAATATGGGAGGCATGATGAAAAGTGGTAGGTAGCGCGACATAGCGATAGAACAAACAACTAGCAAGCAAAGATAGAAGTGATATCGAGGGTAATGGTCATCTTGCCTGAGGTCCCGCAAGGAAGAAGAACGAGTCCAAGAAGAAGACAAACGGACGTAGTCGAACGAATCCTCACAATCGCAACATAACCGGAACTATCAAGAAGAAGCAACACCGGAAAGAAGCAAACAACATGGTAAACAACCATCACATAAACATGTTATGATGCACAATCAAGTATGATGCATGTCCGGTTTAATGAGGCATGGCATGGCAAAGTGCAAGAAACAATACTACAAATTAAGTGGAGCTCAATATGCAATGAGTTGCATATTGACGAGACACCACATCAATTATTTAGTTCTCTCTCGGTTATGTACCCAAAAATATTAAATGTTATTAAACATGGCAAGGGGTGAAGCATAAGTAAACTAACTATTTAGGCAAGTTTAAATGAGGCCGGAACAACAAACAACAATTCCGGAAAATCCCCATATGCATATTTTGAATTTGCTACTGTTCTGCCCTAAACACAATTTTAAATTTTGTTAAACAGAAAAATAAAGTGCACCATGTTAAACTAGGCATTTTCTACCCCATTTACATATAAAGTTTATCAAATTTGGAGCTACGGTTATTTAGTTATGAAATAAATCATTTTAGCATGGCATTATGCAAAATAAACAAAAACAACATGTTAAACATTTTTAACATAGATGAAAGTGGCATATTATTAATCTACACAAATTTCTGAGCATTTTACATATTTAAGACATTTTAATCCGATGCACAGTTTGTGAATTATTAATGCATGATGTTTAGGGTCCAATCTGTAAATATGCAGTTTCTGGATAATTGGCCAAATTCGCAGCAGCAGGAAAAACATACGCGTGCCTAAATTGATGGAACTGGGCTGCTCACATTGGGCCAAAACTGGCCGGTTGAAGGGGAGGCAGAGGTGGGCGCTGGCCCTTGGCGAGGCAAGAGGAGGCCCACGCGCGGTCAACGGCTCGGTGCGCTTGCAGCGGTTGCATCTGCTGCTCGTTGCAGAGGAGATGCGGTGCAGCGTGGGACTTGCGGCGGCGGGCACGACGCTGGAGAGGAAGCAGGCTTGGCGCGGAACTTGGCCAGGCGGAGGGCGAGGTCGAGCTCGGCGACGAGCCGCTGCCGCTCGGGGAGGCGCAAAGGAGAGGAGTCTAGAAGCGGGGCGCTCGCGAGCAAGGGGCACTGAGCTCCGGTGGAAAATCCATGGTGGCCGGCGCGTCCTGTGCTCCCTGAGAGAGAAACGAAGGGAGAGAAAGAGGGTTACAGGAGAGACGAGGGAAGGAGGGAACGGAAGGAGAAGGAGAAGGAGACGGGAGGCTGGCCTGGCGGATTAGCACGGAGGAGCTGCTCGGCCTCGAGGTGCTGCTTGCTGCGGTCGACGCGGTGCAGGGGAAAACAGAGGCCTCGGGCGTTGGTTGCAGAAGCGAGAGGCCATAGGTGCAGGGCTGCTCGGCCTTGGGCTGTTGCTCGCCGGTGGCTCGTCGGCGATCGGCGCGTGGAGGTCGGGCAGAGGAGCGTACGGGGCTGCAGGAGAGGTGGAGGCTGGGGCTGGACTCTCGTTGGCTCGGGCGATGGGCAGTGGAGGCTGAGGATTGGGCGTCGACGGAAAACAAGGAAGGTGGTCGGGGAGATTGGATCGGGAGGTGATCCCGAGGAGATGCGAGAGAGTGGCGGCGGCGGCTGCGGGAATGGAATGTATGGATGGGACGGCTAGGTTCTAGGGTTAGGTAGGTTTACACTGATTATATAGCAGTTGAATTTTGGTTAGGTGCATCTGGTCCCTTCGATCTTAATCCGACGATCTAGGAAAAATAGGATAGGACAGTCTAACAACGAACCGAAGATATTTTTAGGAATGTTTGGGGATGATCCGGATGCACTGGTCACGACCGAGCGATTTAGGTTCAAGAAAGATTCGGACGCGCATGCGAGGGGGGGGTGGGGGTTTTAGAAGTGAGCAGAGAGACTCCGGCTTAAGCAAGAAAGAATACAAACATCCAGGTTGCAAGGGGTCCGAGAAATGTCAACAGATACAAACGGGAAGCGGCACTACGAACGGATGCAATTTTATGAAAACATGAGAATGCAATGCTCATGATGACATGATGAATGCAACAAGCAAATAAAACACACAGGAACAATGAAAAAACATGGAAGCCGTCTGGAGCGTCGATCTTTGGTTGCTGATGCTACTATTATCAAAACTATCACTGTTACTGTTACCGTTGCTGATGCTACTATTATCAAAACTATCATATTACTTTACTACTGATCACGTTGCTGCAGATAATTAATCTCCAGGTGTGGTTGAATTGACAACTCAGCTCCTAATACCTTCAAATATTCTTTGGCTCCCCTTGTGTCAAATCTATAAATTTGGGTTGAATACTCTACCCTCGAAAACTGTTGCGATCCCCTATACTTGTGGGTTATCACCACACCACCATCGAAAACCAGGGCCATCGCCCGCTCCACTGGCACGACCCATAGGCGGGAGGTGGCTGCACAAATCCTGCTAGGCACATTTTCCTTTGGCTTCCTGGGGAAGTTGTCGGTTTTGCATACAGGTGTTCTAACTAAAACGTTTGCGATGAGTGTTTTATATTTGAAAACTGTATTAAACTGCGGCTTGGGCGCCATTAATGGAGAGGATGCGATCAAGCAGGCCGACCATGGAAGTCAAAGGGCTCGCTTCCCGATGAGCCTGCGCGACGTACAACTCGCACGCTTCTGGTGAGCCTCCGCATTGGAGTACAGCTTGCACGCCTCCCGTTTAGTCAAGCACTCAAGTACCCCTCCGCACGACACCTCCTAGCCATTAAAAGAGTAAGGCGTGGTGATACGTCGATTTTGCATTATGTTTTATTACTGTTATTTATGATGTTTTTATCCATAATAATGTTTTTTGGAGTAATTATAATTTCTTTTCTCTCATAATTTGCAAGGTACACACCAAGAGGGAGAATTCCGGCAGCTGGAAATCTGGACCTGGAAAAGCTATGTCAGGCTACCTATTCTGCACAAACTCCAAACAAGCTGAAACTTCACTGAGATTTTTTATGGAAATTTAAGAATTATTGGAGCAAATAACTACCAGAGGGGGCCCACCAGGTGGGCACAACCCACCTGGGCGCGCCAGGGAGCCCAAGCGCGCTCTGGTGGGTTGTGCTCACCCAGGCCCACCTCCGTTGCCCATCTTCTGGTATATGGGTCATTTTGACCTAGAAAAAAAATAAGGAGAGGACTTTCGGGATGGAGCGCCGCCGTCTCGAGGCGGAACTTGGGCAGGAGCACTTTTGCCCTCCGACGAAGCGATTCCGCCAGGGGAACCTCCCTCCCGGAGGGGGAAATCATCGTCATCATCATCACCAACAACTCTCCCATCTTGGGGAGGGCAATCTCCATCAACATCTTCAACAACACCATCTCAGCTCAAACCCTAGTTCATCTCTTGTGTTCAATCTTTTATTGGAACTATAGATTGGTGCTTGCGGGTGACTAGTAGTGTTGATTACGTTTTATAGTTGATTACTATATGGTTTGTTTGGTGGAAGATTATATGTTCAGATCCATTATGCTTTTCAATACTCCTCTGATCATGAGCATGGTTATTATTTATGAGTAGTTACTTTTGTGCTTGAGGTCACAGGAGAATCATGTTGCAAGTAATCAAGTGAATTTGATATGTGTTCGATATTTTGATATTATGTATGTTGTTATTCCCTTAGTGGTGTCATGTGAATGTCAACTACATGACACTTCACCATATTTAGGCCTAAGGGAATGGATTGTGGTGTAGCAATTAAATGATGGGTTGCGAGAGTGACAGAAGCTTAAACCCCAGTTTATGCGCTATTCCGTAAGGGACCGACTGGATCCAAAAGTTTAATGATATGGTTAGAATTTATTCTTAGTAGTTTTCTCGTAGTTGCGGATGCTTGTGGGAGGGTTAATCATAAGTAGGAGGTTTGTTCAAGTAAGAACAACACCTAAGCACTGGTCCACCCACATATCAAATTATCAAAGTAGTGAACACGAATCAAACCAACATGATGAAAGTGACTAGATGAAATTCCCGTGTACCCTCAAGAACGCTTTGCTTATCATAAGAGACCATTTTGGCCTGTCCTTTGCCTCAACAGGATTGGGCTACCTTGCTGCACTTTTGTTATTACTATCGTTACTTGCTCGTTACAAATTATCATGCTATCAAACTACTCTGTTACTTACAATTTCAGCACTTGCAGACATTACCTTGCTGAAAACCACTTGTCATTTCCTTCTGCTCCTCGCTGGGTTCGACACTCTTACTTATCAAAAAGAGCTACAATTTATCCCCTATACTTGTTGGGTCATCAAGGCTATTTTCTAGTGCCGTTGCCGGGGAGTGAAGTGCCTTTGGTAAGTGGAATCTGGTAAGGAAACATTTATATAGTGTGCTGAAATTTATTGTCACTTGTTACTATGGAAAACAATCCTTTGAGGGGTTTGTTCAGGGTATCTTCACCTCGTCTGGAACCACAATATAGCTACCCTTCAACCTACTGCACCTACTGAAAATATTGAATATGAAATTCCTTCGGGTATGATAGAACAACTGCTAGCTAATCCTTATGCAGGAGATGGAACCGAACATCCTGATATGCACTTGATATATTTAGAACAAATTTGTGGATTATTTAAGCTTGCAGGTTTACGCGGAGATGAAGTGATGAAAAAGGTTTTACCTTTATCTTTGAAGGGAAAAGCATTGGCATGGTATAGGCTATGCGATGATATTGGATCATGGAATTGGAATCGTTTGAAATTGGATTTCCACCAAAAAAATTATCCTATGCATCTAGTTCATCGTGATCGGAATTATATATATAATTTTTGGCCTCGTGAAGGAGAAAGTATCGCTCTAGCTTGGGGGAGGCTTAAGTCAATGTTATATTCATGCCCCAATCATGAGCTCTCAAGAGAAATTATTATCCAGAACTTTTATGCTCGTATTTCTCGTAATGATCAAACCATGCTTGATACTTCTTGTGATGGTTGTTTTATGAAGAAGACTATTGAATTCCGGTGGCATCTTTTGGAAAGAATTAAACGCAACTCTGAAGATTGGGAACTCGAGAAGGTAAAGAGTCAGGTATTAAACTAAAGTATGATTGTGTTAAATTTTTTTATGGATACCGATGCTTTTCAAAAGTTTAGCACTAAATATGGACTTGATTCTGAGATAGTAGCCTCCTTTTGTGAAACATTTGCTACTCATGTTGAAATCCCTATAGAGAAGTGGTTTAAATATCACCCACCTATTAAACAAGAAATTAAAGAACCGGTACCAGTTAAAGAAGAAACTATACTTTATAATGTTGATCCAGTTGTCTCTTCTGCTTATATTGAGAAACCACCTTTTCCTGTTAGGATAAAGGAACATGCTAAAGTTTCAACTGTGGTTAACAAAAGCTATATTAGAACACCTAAAACTGATGAACAAATTAAAGTAGAACCTAGCATTGCTATGGTTAAAGATATCTTGGAAGAAGATATGGATGGGCATGTTATTCACTTCTACGAAGAAGCTGCTAGAATTGCCAAACCTGATAAAAGGGATAAACATAGACCTGTTATTGGCATGCTTGTCATCTCAGTTAAAATAGGAGATCACTTTTATCATGGTTTATGTGACATAGGTGCTAGTGTGAGTGATATTCCTTACACCTTATATCAAGAAATTATGAATGACATAACACCCGCAGAAATAGAAGAAATAGATGTTACTATTAAACTTGCTAGTAGAGACACCATATCACCAAGTGGGATTGTTAGAGATTTTGAAGTTTTGTGTGGGAAAATAAAATACCCTATTAATTTTCTTGTTCTTGGATCCCCACAACATGACTTCTGTCCCATTATTTTTGGTAGACCTTTCTTGAACACCGTTAATGCTAGAATAGATTGTGAGAAACAAATTGTCGTTGTTAGCTTTTGTCGTGGTTTTGTCACGGCAGATGTCCTAGTGTGAGGACTTAGTCGTGGAGCCATCACAACGTAGTTAACTTAAAGGGGTTAAAGCGGGACAAAGGACGCAAGGAGTTTATACTGGTTCGGCCCCTTGCGGTGAAGGTAAAGACTAATCCAGTTGATGTGGAATTGCTAGGGTTTCGATGACTAGGGAGCGAATACGCTTTGCCTGGCTCTCTATCTGTTGTTTCTTGTTCCTAAACCGTCGTCGGGTCGTCCCTTTATATACACAGGTTGACGCCCGGCGGTTTACAGAATCCCGGCCAGCTCATAAACGTGTCCGGCTCGGTTTCTACCCTTTCCTATCTTACAACACAAGTTACACATCATATGTCGGTTTATGTTTACGGGCCCCAATCTGCCTTTGGGCCCTGGGCCTTCGTGTTAGATCTATTTAAAGCGCCATACTCCTTGTCTTCATGGACTTCAATATGAATAACTCATTATGGGTATAACCCGGCCCCTCCTGGGCGGTTTATACACAGTAGTTATATCCCCAACATTAGGCTCCAGATTGATTTGAACCTGTTCATGTCAATCTTAAATTCTTAGGGGAATTCCTTTTTCAACACCTTCGTGAAAATCTTGTAACTCGCTGTGACGTCATCTTCCAAGATCATGATAATCCGCCATGACGTCATCTGCCATTAACTTTATATAGAACCCAAATCTTTTAATACTTCTTCTTTAATGACTCCCCGAAAATCAAGGCGTCTGTATATCTACAGATTCTTTTTTTTGACCTCCTCGATTCCCGCGCCTGCCACTTATCCATTCACCTTATAAATAGGACCGGGGGTCATTTTCACCTTTCCCCCTCGTTCCTCTTCACTTCATCTTCTTCCTCGCATCGACCTAGCGCTCAAGCTCAGCCGCCGCCAGCCTCCGTCTTCGACCTCAACTCCGGCGGTGCACCGCCTTGATCATACCAGAGAATCGCGGCGCCACTCTGCTGTTCCATCAGCATTAGTAAGCCTTCCTCTTTTCGCCATAGATCTGCCATTAGGGTTTCAGTGTTTGAGTGTTCGTCGGTGTTCATCGCTGTGTAATAGCTCTTGATTCAAATCTTGACTTTTATCCCGTACAACAGTACCTGTAGTCCTTCTTTCCATTAGTGCATCTCATTTAAGTGGAAAATCCCATCTGGATCCTTCAACTGTTCAACTACCAGAATATTTAACACTGAATATTTGTCCATTTTCTGACACGCGGTAGATCCAGATTTGTAATGCCAATTTGTGAAACCTGTTTTCCATCACGTAGTTATTTCAGATCTGTACCTTCAATACCAATGTAGGCGGTTTAACTTTTATAAAATGATGACCCGCCAGGTACCATTAGTCCCCTCATAAACCGCCAATCGCTTATCATTAGAACATCAACCTCCGCTTTAACAATCTTGCATGCCTTAACAATTTCTGTCTCTTAACCTGTAACACTTTGTGCTGCCAATCATGGATCTTAAACCGGCACAAACCTTCCTTCAGGTTGTTTGCACAAATGGCCAAGTCTTTTTATGCTTGCAATTGGGTTCCTTCCCGGGTTACTGAAGAGCAACTGAACGGGTGCGTCGCAACCGGCGCTTTAGCAAAAAAGGAAGTTATCCACTAGAGGGTCCCCGGTCCAGAAAATCCTCCTGAGCCCAAGGATGGAGAAGTAATTGTGTTCGTTGATCATCTGGGTCGAGGGTTTAGCCCTCCCGGATCAAAAAATTTCCGTGACGTGCTTGCTAGCTTCCAAGGGCCGGTTTATCTTTTAAAGATGAACCAGAACTTTAGCCTATAAGGTGCAAACTCTTGTTGAACATTTTTGTAAACCAATTGACCACCAAGCTGATTTGATAGACTAACATCCATAGTGTTAACTTCAACAAATATGCATTATCCCCCAAGTCCCAAGAATAATACTTGTATTGAGCTTGGGACTTATAAAAACTTTTTGATAAAAGCAATAGGCATTAGCCCCCAAGTGCCAAGTGCATAACTTGATATGTGCTTGGGACTTCCAATATATGCTGCAAACTCATAAATCTTAGCAAGAAAGAATCCCAAATTGCTGACCCTCAAGAAAATATTAAGTCCCAACAATCAGAGACTTCCAAGGCTAAAGAAGAGCTAACCAGCGCTTTAACAACCATGGAGAAACTGAAGGAAAGCTTTAAGAAAGAACGGGCAGACTGGGACACAGAGAAGGCCACACTGCAAAAGAGGGCTGACTAACTTGAAGCAGCAAATAAATGCCATGACCACTGCCGTGTTTGGTAAGTATCTTATTATATACTTTTAACATGTACAGTCCATAAATTGCCGGTTTATCAATGTTCATAATGATGCAGGATCTCGAATTACCCATCTGGGCTCTGATATGCAGACGAAATTGAAGGCGACCTATACTCTTATAGAGCAATTATATACCGGTGCGCAACAGATCATCTGTACCGCCTCTCATAACAAGCCGCCCCCAACTTTAATCAAGGGGACATTGGAAAGGCTGTCAATGTTACCTGCCCAGTTTGAAGAATTGAAGAAATCGGTTGCCAGGGCAGGTGCTCTTACTGCATTAACCCGGGCCAAAGCATGGATACCTGATCTTGATCCGGCCGATATTGGAAACGGCTATCCAAGCATAAAGGAGGACGGTTCAGACTTCGATAATGACGACCTCCGAGCCATAACAAGGGAAATGCGTTCACTGGCTAGCAAATTGGCTGATGAAACTGATCTTTCACACTATCAGTCGATTTATGATGCCAACAACAAATGGGTTACTGCACCAACTTCTGATGCACAAAATCTTATCCCGCCAATCCGTAAGCACACCTATGCCCCTGATGTTGAACCCTCTACGCTTATAAGTGATGAAGCTGTATTCCAAGCCCTAAATAGGATCGATTGGGCAACCATTGACTTCCAGCCACTGGGTGGAGAGGAGGAGGATGAACCGGCGCAGGATGATCCACAACCTTTAAGTCAGCGGGTCAAGAGTCATGAACCGGAGGCCGGTTTAGCTTCTGCATATGCAACCCTTGTTGAAAACAATTATCCTATTGGGCATCAAAGCGCCGTGTAATAGGCTAGTTTAAACGCTTGGTCTGCTATGCCATCGTGCATATTCACTTTGCATGATACTGTTAATCTGCCATGATTAAGATATGCTATGTCTGCTTATAATACTTAGTAGTTTATTCAATCTATTCCTACCTACAACAAGTTGAAAGTGTCCTGGTGGTTTACCGCCGGACGGGTCATAATGCCCATCATATAGCCAGGGTTTATAACCAAGGCTGTACTTAAGAATACTCAGATATGAAATATAGCATACCTGTGATATTGAATCACGTTGTTGGTTTACCAACGTATTGTGGTAAGGGTGATAACCCAAATCTTGAACATTGATAAGTCCTCCTATGTTTTGCTGGTTTATAGCAAAGCCAGACCGGCTTTAATAAACACCGGATTATCCTTGTATCATACTGGTGACTTGTAGTCAAAGCCAGACCGGGTCAATAAACACCGGATTATAGCTGATCATGCGCTGACAACTTATAGTCGATAGCCAAGCCGGGTCAATAGAAACCGGTTATCTTGTAATTTTGTACTGGCAACTTATAGTTAAAGGCAAGACCAGGTCAGTAAACACTAGATTATTATAAAGGGAAAACTTTGTTTTTGCCACTCTAGTTTTTGCCCACTTTGCTTATGCCACTCTAGAATTTGACATTTCACTTTTGCCACTCTTAGCTTTTGACAATATATCACTTTTGCCCTTCCGTGGCAAAAACAAAATTTTCCAAGTGGCAATTGTGATACATGTCTGTCGGTGTACTAGAGTAGGGGTACCCTAGTATCCCGAACTCATGCACGGGCAGTCGCAGCACCCCGCGGCAAGGCTTGCCTGGTGACCGCCAAGGTCATCCTTGGCTCCATTGGAGCCATTCAAGAACAAAGTATTTAAGTCAAGGAGACAAGGCCCCGGCAAGAGGAGCTTGCCGGGAAGGCCAACCAAGGCACCTAGGAGACAAGGCCCCGGCAAGAGGAGCTTGCCGGGAAGGCCCGGTGAGCGACAAGCTTCCGGACGCGACAAGGCAACAACCGCGGCAAGGCGCTTGCCGCGGCAGACTACCACTCCGCTCCTGCGCTCCAGCGCATCCACCAACGTGTCGCCTACAGGACCCTTCCAGTATGCGTGGCAAGAAAACTGTCTTGACCGTGGCGCTTGGTGGCAAGCGGCGCCGACAAGATTGCCATCGTGGCAAGCGGTGGCGCCCCTGACGGTCCCTGTTTGCACTGTTTGGGCGACATAGACGGGCATTTCATGCCTTCGTCCCCTGCCGTCAGGGTTAGGTATGATACACTGTACAAGTAGCTGTACCAACCGCACTCTTTTTCCCATTTTTTCCCTTGTCTACGTTGCCACCTGTCGGAGACCCCTTGAGCATATAAAAGGAGGCCCATGTGCAACGTAGAAGGGGGTTCCGAATGGTTCGAAGGTAGAAAACATCCACGCTAGGTCTCGTGAGCAGCTGGTGTATATTGTAGCTCTCAGCTCTCCCTAGCAAGAACACAATACAATCAGACATGCAGCAGTAGGAGTATGATCTCTCCGGAGAGCTCCGAAGCTGGGTAAACTGCTCGTGTGCTTCGCCTCGATCTGCTCTTTGTGTGACCTCCGCCCCCCACCGAACCGAAAGGGGCTCGGTCCGCCGGTCCCATAGGTGCTCGTGGGTCAGATCAGCTTCCCCGACATCTTTGGCGCGCCAGGTAGGGGGCGTCGAGGCTGTGTGAACCTGATCCGGCATTCACACGAGCTACATCTTCATCATTCTTCATCAACATGCCACCGAAGAAGAAGGCTTCGGCGGCAGCAGATCCGTCTACGTCGATCCCACCACCACCGGAGCAAATGGGTGGTGGGGTAGGCACCGGCGGAAGAACAGGCGTCGACGAGGGAGCCTACGACGCTGCCAAGTCCAAGGACAAGGCTGCGCAGACCTCGGCGTCCGTACATGCACCGCGTCCATCTCAGGAGGCGCGGGACCGACAGCGTCATGGTATTCACAGTACCATACGCTCGTTGGATCAAGATCGAGCTGGTGGATCTCGAGGCCCTCAAGACCAGCGTGCACGCCAACATGCTGGCACGAGCGAGGCACGGTCGCCTGGACAGGATACTGCTCCTTCTAAGATAGTTAGGAGTCCGAGCATATCCGCTCCTCGCACCGTTCGCCATCGCCACCCACCACTCCAGCGAAGCTTTGGCGAGCTCAACTGCTCCTAGATTACCCTCCAACAGCCGACAAGGTCGATGAATGGAGGGCCACCATCCAGAGTCTCATCGGCTTTGCCAACGGTGACACTCCGCGGCAGCCGAGTACATCGTTGCCGCGGCAGGACCGCCAAGCACGAGTCGGTGACAACGAAACCGGTGGGGGTGCGACTACCATGCACTCTCCACCCCGAAGGCCAAGATCGCCGACTCGCCGGATCCACCTCGACAGCGACTCCACCGCGTCATCGGACCCACGAGCTCCTCGCGACCAGCGCCAAGTGCTTCACGAACGACAACAAGAAGACGCTCGAACTCGCATCGAGCGCCGAAGAGAAGCGCGGCGTCAATCCGACCAGCGCGCTGGGCCATCTGTCGACATGCATGCGCCAGAAGAACCAGCGACTTGCCGTCTGTGATAGGTTGCCCTGAGTTCACCCATGAGCTGCGGCATGTCGATGGCCCAACAAGAAAAATTCAAGCCGACGTGCGAGAAGTACGACGGCAAGACGCATCCGTCGGAGTTCCTCAGCATCTAGACCATTGCGGTGCAAGCTGCCGGGGGGCGAGACGACAAGATTCTGGCCAACTACTTCCCGTTGGTACTCAAGCCCAATGTCAGATCCTGGCTCATGCACTTGCCCGACAACTCCATAACCTCTTGGGCGGATCTGTGCCATCAGTTTGTCGGCGCCTTCACAGGCGGCCACAAGCCTCATGGCCAAGAGAGCGACCTTCATCTGCTCGCCCAGAAGGAAGGAGAGCCCCTACGCAAGTACATTCAGAGATTCAGCCGCGTGTAGCACAACATCCCAGATGTCCACCCTGCCGCGGTAATCAGCGCGTTCCATCAGAACGTGCGGAACCGCAGGATGCGGGAGGAGATGGCGATGTGCAAGATCAGAGACGTCAGTGAGCTATATGCCCTGGCCGACAAGTGTGCGCGTCTTTGAGGAAGGAAGACTCCTGGAGAGAATCTGAAGCGGCAGGATCGATAGTGAGGGGTCCGCCCGCAAAGAAAAACCGGCGGAACAACAGGAAGAAGAAAGGCAAAGATGTGCTAGTTGTTGAGCAGTCCGGCAGCGGAGGTGGCGCCAAGAAAGCCAAAGTTGGTAGCTCCGGCAAGGAGGTTGCCGCGAGCACCAACTGCCAGCTGTGGCGATCGCCGACAAGCGAGACGGCGCCAACAAGCAGTACTGCAAGATCCACCGCACCAAGGGCCATGACCTCCAGAGCTGCAAGAAGGTTGAGCAGCTTGTCGAGCAACAAAAAGCTGAGTACGAGCGACGCGACAAGGAGAAGGCCCAGGAAGGTGCTGGAGGAGCCAGTAAGAAACGCCCCAGCCGGGGAGGACGCCGCGGCAAGGCCAAGCAGCGGCAAGGAGACAGACCTCCCCGTGGCCGCGACAAGGATGAAGATGACGACGACGATGAAGACATGGATGATGACGAGACCGATGAGCAGGAGTTCCAGAAAGCCATAGAGGTTTTGTGCGTTGACGGCGGTGCTTCTCTGCATACTTCATACCGCCAACTCAAGCAGTGGATGCGGGAAGTCAATGCGGCAGAACCATCCGTTGAGTCACGCAAGCCTCTGAAGTGGTCCAACACGCCTATCATCTTTGATATTGAGGACCACCCTGATCGCATAACTGCGGTCGGGTGCTTGCCAATGTTGGTTTCACCAACTATCCGCGACCTCAAGGTCACTAAGATGCTAGTTGACGGCGGGGCCGGCTTGAACCTGATCTCCTCCGCGGTGCTCCAGAAACTCCAGATCCCTAATGGCGAGCTCGAAGAGACCGGCACATTCCAAGGAATCAATCCGGGAAGGAGCAAGCCGAAGGGAAAGATCACGTTGTCGGTGACGTTTGGCAGCGAGTTGAACTTCAGGACTGAGAGGGTCACTTTTGACGTTGCTGACTTTCCATTGCCTTACAATGGGATACTTGGCCGTCCAGCACTCGCCAAATTCATGGCAGCCTCTCACTATGCATACAACATGCTGAAGATGCCCGACCCGATAAGTGTCATCTCTGTCCCTGGCGACAAGAAGGATGCTCTTATCTGCGCCGACAAGATCTACCGGGAAGCAGCAGCCGCAGCAGATCACAAGTCACTTGCCGCTGAAGCTCCCGGGGGGAAGAAGAAGACCAAGTCCGGCAAGAGCTCTGGTGCCCACTCCGGCAAGCGCACCTCTTCGGAGTGCTGCGCTACCGTCGAGGACGCACCATTGAGCTCCACCGGCAAGTACAAGAAGGCGTTGGCAGCTCCACCAGAGACCAAGAAGGTGTCCGCCAAGGAGGACGGCACTTGTGGTACCTTCACCATCGGTGCCACTCGACCCCAAATAGGAAGCGCCGCTCGTTGCTTTCTCATGGGCGAACGTCGACGTGTTTGCATGGCAACCGTCTGACATCCCTGGTGTTCCCAGAAAAGTAATTGAGCACCATCTTGCCGTCTGTCCTCATGCGCGGCCCGTCAAGCAGGAAGTCAGGAAGCAGGCAGTGGAGCGCCAAGAATTCATCGCAGAAGAGATCAAGAAATTGGAAGCAGCAGGCCTTGTCAGAGGAGTGCTCCATCCTACGTGGTTGGCCAATCCTGTAGTCGTGCGTAAGGCAAACGGAAAATGGAGGCTTTGTATCGACTTTACCGATGTTAATAAAGCTTGTCCCAAAGACCCATTTCCCTTGCCGTGCATCGATCAGATTGTTGACTCCACGGCCAGATGTGACTTGCTTTCATTTCTTGATGCATACTCAGGATATCATCAGATCTTCATGGCAGAAGAGGATGAGGAGAAAACCGCATTCATCACTCCGTGTGGCACATACTGTTTCATACGGATGCCTTTCGGTTTAAAGAATGCTGGTTCAACATTTGCAAGAGTAGTCCATGACGCTTTTGAGCCGCAAATACATAGAAATGTGGAAGCCTACATGGATGACATAGTGGTCAAGAGCAAGGACAAGGCAACTCTGATTCAAGATTTAGATGAAACCTTTGCAAATCTGCGCAAGATCAACCTCAAGCTCAACCCCGAGAAGTGTGTGTTTGGAGTCCCTTCCAGCAAACTTCTCGGGTTCTTCGTGTCTCAGCGGGGAATTGAAGCCAATCCCGACAAGATCAAGGCCATTGAGCAGATTGAAGCACCAAAGCGCCTCAAGGATGTACGAAGACTTGCCGGTTGCGTAGCTGCTCTCAGCAGGTTTATCTCTAGGTCTGCTGAGCGCGCCCTGCCATTTTTAAAAATTTTGAAAAAGGCAGGTCCAATGAAATGGACTCCGGAAGCGGAGGCTGCGCTGCAGGACTTAAAGAGATACCTGTCCTCCACTCCAATACTTGTCGCACCTAAGCCATAAGAGAAGTTGCTGCTATATATAGTGGCAACCAATCAAGTGGTTAGTGTTGCGTTAGTAGCGGAGAGGGAGGCGGATGATGAGCCAGCAACCACGGCAGATGCATCCAGCGACAAGCAAGAGACTTTACTGACAAGCTCTGGTCCCGACAAAGATGGATCTGCGCAGGCATGTGAAAAGATACAGAAAAGGATGGTGCAGCGCCCAGTTTACTTTGTCAGTTCCCTTCTGCAGGGGGCTAGGTCAAGGTACTCTGGTGTGCAGAAATTGCTTTTCGGCCTTCTCATGGCCTCGAGAAAGCTGCGCCATTACTTTCAAGCACATGAGATCATAGTCGTCACTCGCTTTCCGCTGAAGAGGATACTACAAAATCCAGAAGCAACAGGCAGGATTGTCGAGTGGGCACTGGAACTGTCAAGCTTTGGCCTCAAGTTTGAGAGCACCTCAACTATCCAAAGCAGAGCATTGGCGGAGTTCATAGCAGAATGGATGCCAACAAAAGATGAAGAAATTCCAGAAACGAGCATCCCCGTCAAGGAGGCAAGCAAAGAGTGGCTCATGTACTTTGATGGTGCCTTCTCGCTGCAAAGGCGCCCGGTCTTGGGCGTGCTTTGTCGCACCCACCGGAGAGCACCTCAAGTACATAGTCGAGATGCACTTTCCCAAGGAGCAAGCAACGAACAATACTGCAGAGTATGAAGGTTTGCTTGCCGGTCTCAGGATCGCAGTAGACCTTGGGATCAAGAAGCTCATTGTCAGGGGTGACTCACAGCTTGTCATCCGCCAAGTGAACAAGGATTATCAGAGTCCGTTGATGGAAGCTTACGTTGATGAGGTGAGAAAGCTAGAAGAGCACTTTGACGGCCTACAGATGGAACATGTTCTGAGAGATCAGAACGACATTGCAGATGGCCTGCCGAAGTGCGCTGCACTTAAGTTGCCTGTGGAACCAGGGATCTTTGTGCTCAAGCTGACTCAACCGTCTGTAACACCATCAACTGGACATAACAAGAAGAGGAAGTTGATTTCTGGAGACTACTTTCCGGCAGAGCTCCCCGAAGCCGCCGCCAAGAAGGTCCTCAAGATCAACACCAAAAGTGTTGAGGAGCAGTCTACTCCGACAAGCCCTAGGGTTTGTTTCGTTGAAGCAGACGCTCCCGACAAGTTTTGCTCCGGCAAGCTTGCCGGGGAACGTCAAGCTCCGGCTGAGCCGCAGGTTCTCGCCGTAGAAGCAGATGTTCCCGCAGCAGCAGATGTGCCTTTAGTCCTTGTTGTCGAGCATAAGCTCCAAAGATGCGCCAGCAGATTGTCCATTTCCTTGAGCGGAGAACTTCCGAAGAACAAGAAGAAGCGGAAAGAGTAGCCCGACAGTCAAGTATGTACCAGTTTGTCGACCGCTGCTTTCGTGCATGAAGAAGACTCAACGGTGTGAAATTGAAGTGTATTCACGGGAAGATGGGCGAAGCTGTTGGCGAGATACATGGAGGCATATGTGGTCACCACATTGGCGCAAGAGCACTTGCCGCAAAGCGTTCGGCAAGCCTTCTTTTGGCCGACAGCCCTCCGGATGCAACTGCACAAGTAACCAAGTGTGAAGCGTGCGGTTCCATTCAGCAGATACACCAGCCAGCTCAAGCTCTCTAGGCGATCCCTTTATCCGGCCATTTTCGATGCGGGGGCTCGACATCCTCGGCCCCTTTCCCGAGCTGTCGGGGCTTTGAGTACTTATGCGTTGCAATCGACAAGTTCACAAAGTGGCGGAAGTGGAAGCGATGAGGAAGGTGACAACCGACAACAGGCGATCAAGTTCTTGGTCGATTGTCTACCGCTTTGGGATCCCTAACAAGATCATCACCGACAACGGCACGCAATTCACGAGCCGCACCTTCATGCAAGACGTCCAAGATCTTGGCGCCAAGGTCTGCTTCGCTTCATTGCTCATCCGAGAAGTAACGGTCAGCGGAGAGGGCAAATGCTGAAGTGATCGCGCGGGCTCAAGACCAGGACTTTCGACGGGGCTGCACAAGTGCGGAAGAAACTTGATTGAGGAGCTGCGGTGGTTCTTTGGTCGATCGGGGCGACGCCAAATCGAGCCACCGGCGGACACCTTCGCTCTAGTCTATGGAGCGAGGCAGTTCTCCCCACGGAACTTCGTATCTGGGTCACCTCGAGTGCTCACTTATGATGAGCTCGAGCAAGAGCGATTCGCGACAAGATGGCGACCGCTCCTTGAGGAGGACCGTCTTCGAGCTCTCAGTACGAGCTGCTCGATACCAGCAAGCTTTGCGCCGCTACCATAGCCGCAGTTAATGCCGAAGTCTCGAGGAAGGCGACCTTGTTCTTCGGCGCGTTCAGTCTGCCAAGAATTCCAACAAGTTGGCGCCGAAGTGGGAAGGCCCTTACCGGGTGAAACGAGTCACTAGGCCTGGCGCTGTCCGCCTTGAGACCGAAGATGGCATTCCGATGAGCAACTCCTGGAACATCGAGCATCTTCGTAAGTTTTACCCGTAGGGCGCGGTTGCCGGAACCTGTTTCGGCAACCACCTTTTGTACAAGTCTTGCCGATGTTGCATGTAATCCTTTGTACAAAGCCGGGCGCAGATCTCGTGCATAAGTAAAGCTCATGTGCTCCGCACATCTTGTCAATTTCATGCTTTCTACATTTTATTGCATGCGTTATCTGACACTTTGTGCAGCACCTACCCCGGTAAGCAATAACGAGCCGCAAGGCTCCATATCTTTATTTTCTCTTCTTTCTCTTTCTCAAAGAAAGGAAGGTTCCCTCGCCCACAAGTTTTCCGGGGGAAAGGAGAAGATAATGGTGTGGACCAAGCGTCGTTCAAGAAAGTTTCGCCTTACCGGGAAGCAAACGACAGAAAAGCTAAGTTGCTAAAGTTTGAGCAATCAGTTTTAAAATTTTTTTAAGTTATCTTCCTCGAACGACCGTACTTTGTATGGAAAACCTGTGCGCGGAGGAACCAACTCGTAGCTAGTTGCGCCCTTACTTTGTTTCGAGTCCGCTCAACAACTTAAGTGAGCTGCAAGTAGTTGCGACAAGGTTGCTTGTCGGAGCGGCACCGCCAAAGAGGCTGCGACATTCCGCACTCAGCGCTCATGACAAAGGTGCTCACACGACAAGTTCCCTAAAAGCGTGGGCAAAAACATACAAAGGAAGGAATCAAGTAAAGGAAAATAACATAGCAATCACTACCCGAAATAGAGTTATATTACAAGATAGCTTGCCGCAGCTCTAATAGATTGTTCTCATAACATGATCAGCAGCGGCAAGGAAAAGAAAAAAACGGGCGGCCTAATCTACGCGGTCGCCATCAACCCTCTTGATCTTGCTCACCTTGTCCACAATGGGTGCGACAAGGGTCTTGAGCGCCTCCACATCAGCATCCGGCGGCAAGGACTTGAGGACGTTGGTGAGGTTGAGGCCTGGATTGCGGAAGGCCACCTTCATCAGCACCTTCTGAAGAGCTCCCACACAGATCTGGCGCGACTCGTCGGCCAGCTGCTTTGGGATCTCTTCCTGGAGTCGCTGGAGGGCCGTCACCACGCCCTTGAAGAACAAGCTGAGCTTGGCGCTGGGCTGGAGGTGCTCATCGAGAGAATACCCAAGATCTACCATCCCTAGCTCCGCCAGCTCCCCATCGATGGCAGCGGCAACATCCACGAGACCTTGGTCCAAAGCTCCACATTATCCCTCGAAGGTGTTCTGGGCGGCAACAGACTTCGCCAAGAGCGCCTCGTCGGCCTTGATCTTCTCAACAAGGCCACCTCCGCTCCTGGCGCCGTCCAGCGTCGAGTCAAGGTGATCAGCTTCAACTCAAGATCTGCGTTGGAGTCCTTGGCGGCGCTGAGCTCCTTGCTCCTCTCAGCGAGACGGCCCTGCAGCTCCCCAAGAGTGTAGGCGTCCTTCTCGCGCTCATGCTTGAGTTCAGCAAGCTCCTCGCCGCTCTTCTTCAGATTGGCCTCCAGCTGCGTCACCTTTGTCTCCAGCTCCTTCTTGGCGGCCTCAGCAGCTGCGGCAGCATCCTTTGCTTCCTTGAGAGCCCCGCCAAATGTCTGCTCGCGCATGGCAAGATCCTCCTCATGGCTGTCAAGATTGACCTTCCTCTGCGCCAATTCGCCTTCCTGCGCAGATAGCTTCTCGGCAGCAAGCCTTTGTTGCTCTTCAGCTTCAGCCTTCTGGAGGAGGAAGGCCTTACGCTCCTCGACGAGTTGCTCCTGCTCCTTTGCCAGGGCATGGAGAGCTTCTTGGTTGAGGCCTCGGAGCTCCTCCGCGCGCTTCTCGATGTCTGCTCCCGCCTTCGTGACAAGCGCTTCTCGGGATTCCAGCTTGGCTTGTCGGGTGCGGTAGAGCGACAGCAGCTTCCGCAACAGCTGCTCCTCCTCAGACTCGCCGCTGCTGCTGCTTGGCGGTCGACCAGCGTCAGCTCAGCGGAGGCGAGCAGATCTTCGTCAAAGGTCTCTCCTTCGACCGGCGCCCTGGAGCTCGACGCCCAGGGGAGCTTGATGAAGACGCCATCGCCGGCCTTCAGATAGGCGCCGGGCTGGGGCTCTTCGGAGCCTGACGCTGCAGCAGCGGCGGAGGGATCGGCGGTCGGTGTAGCGCCTGACGCTCCTGCGGCCTCAGGGCCGTCAGTGCGATCGCCGGACCCCTCGCCAGCCTCTGCGGCAGCAGCCTTGGCGGCCTCTTCGCCGGCGGACTCATCGGCGCCAGCCTCTTCCTCAATGACGGCGGCGTCGTCAGTATTGTCGCGCACATCCTCCT
This sequence comes from Aegilops longissima, assembly GCA_021605205.1. NCBI lineage: Eukaryota > Viridiplantae > Streptophyta > Magnoliopsida > Poales > Poaceae > Aegilops > Aegilops longissima. The sequence continues at coordinate 3,529 of JAHIAM010006302.1, read as the reverse complement.
CGCCGGCGACCTCAGTCTCCATCGGCTCTGAGGCGGATGGATCTGACGACCAGAAAAAGAAAGAACAGTCAAGAAAATGTTCAAAGAGAAAATCAGAAGAAAAAGAACCCAAGGGAAATTTTCAGGCAAGAGGATTACCTGCGATGGGATCTGCAGCCGCGGTCTCAACCACCGGAGGGTCGGTGGTGCTATCCCTTGCTGGAGACGCATCCCTTGCCGGAGAACACTCCCTTGCCGGGGGATCCTCCCTTGGCGGTGTAGTCGAAGCAAATGGCATGTCAGGAGCGGCTTCAGGGCACTCCTGGTGGGGCTGCTCTGCTCCTACACAAACCAACAGTCAGATATCAGCAAAGAAAAGAGCACCCATGTATGCCCAATAGCAGAAAGTAAACCATATACTTACGTTGGGGGCTGCGCTGGGGGCTGCTCTGAGGAAGAGTCGCCGGGTCAGGCAAGGAGTTCTCGGACGCGCCTCCTGCTGCTGCGGTGGGTTCGTCATCGATGACAATCACCGGGGCCTTGGCTCTCTTCGACGCTCTCTGGGCCAGCGTCCTGAAAAGGAAGGGTTTCAGAGTGAAGCAAATCAGATACGAGACAAAGCAACAAAATTGAAGAACTACAAGTACAACACAGAAGCTTACTCTTCTTCTTCCTCGTCGGAGCTGGCGCGGAGAGATCAAATTCTGCTCGCCTCCGGTGCGACGAGGTGGAGGTGGGTTCCCTTGGCCGTTTGGCGGAAGCAGAAGCGGTGGCCTGGGAGGGCCCCGCTCCAGTTGCTGCAGCGGCGTGAGGTGCTCCCGCGGCAACAGTGCTTGCCGCAGTGGAGCGCGTCGCGCGGCGTGGCGGCTGTTGGCCCGTCTGCCGCCCCGCTACGTCTCCAGCCTTGCGGTGACGCCTCCTTGGTGGAGCTGGGGGCTCCGCTCGCGGCAAGCTACTTGAAGGTGGGGAGCAGGCGCCCTCGGCGGGCTCGCTCGACTCGGCTTCAGGCTCGGCAAGCTCCTCCTCGCTGGCAAACTCCCCTCGCTCGACAAGACTTGCCACCTCTGCTGCCTCTGCCTCCTTCACAGTGAATCCGAACTCGCCCGCGGCAGCGGCTGCTGCCGCCTCTTCCAGCCTGGTGGCGATGCGCTGCATCTCATCGTCTGTGGTGTCGCGGGTGAGGCCCCTCTGCTCATCGGGGCGGACCGGCACTTCTACCAGGCTGTCGAAGAACTCTCGCACGACGTCATCCGCAGGCTGTTGCCAAGTGGGGACAATTCCATGCGAGTCGCACAGCGGCATCATTGCACGGATGCGGTCAAGCGAGGAATTGTTGCACAACGGAACTACGCCCCTCGGCAACCTGAACATTTCGGGATGGTTTGGGTCGGGCTTGAACAGCTCCAAGAGCATCGCGTCAAGTTCCAAGACAGTGAAGTTGAAATTAAGGCCCAGGCGCAGCCTCATGATATCTGCCGCGTTCTGAAACTCCCAGGCAGGTCCCCTCCACTCCTGCAAGGGGGCGATGCGGCGGTGAAGGAAGTCTGCGCCAACGGTGCCTACGGTGAGCCCGGCAAGTCTAAGGCGAAGGATTCGGGTGACGGCAATCTTCAGCCTAGCATCTTCCGGGGCCACGTTGCTCCAATCGTTGCCGCGCACTATTGGGGTTTGGCGCTGGGCGGTAAAGGGCTGCGGGTTCTCCTCAACAATCCAATACCAGTCTGCCCTCCATTCCTCCCTCTTTCTGCGGACCTCTCCTTCTAGATAGGCTTCCTTCTTGCCGATCCTTGAGATCCAAGCGATTCCTCCGGCAAGTGGCTCTCCTCTCTCGACTCGGGGCATGAAGAAGTGGCGGAAGAGGGCTACGTTTGGGTGGACTCCGACAAAGTTTTCACAGAGATGTGCGAAAACTGCCATGGTCAGGATAGCATTGGGGGTGAAGTCAAGGAGGCGGAACCCGTAGGTGTTCATGATATCACAGAAAAATTCAGAGAGGGCGGGCAGAGCCCGCAGTAGAAGAACGGCGCGAAGAAAGGGTACCCAGTTGGAGCTAGTTCCGAAGCAGCGGCTGGGAGTACCTTTTTGCGCGGATGCGCTCGCGTCTCCGTCGACCAGAAGAGGTAGTAGTTCTCCCTCAGATCCCTCGCGGCGAGCTGGGGGATTGCCGCTCCTTCCGCAGAAGATGCGATGCATGCGCCTCGGCCGACTTCACGGCCTTCCCCTTGTCGGCTTTCGGAGCCATGGCGGAGGTGGTGGGGGAGATCGACGGCGTTGGTGGTGCTGGTGGCGATGGGGGGCGGAGCGCTGCTCTCTTTTCAGCTTTGGGAAGAAAGGGGGAGCAGCGGAGGTTTTTTGAGATTGGACAGCAAATGGCGAGGTGGACGAACTTCCCCTGTTTCCCCTTCTTATAAAGAGGGAGGGGGCGGACGTTCCATTTTTCTGAATAAAGAAACCCCCACGATCTCTCCCACAATGCCGCATTCGACGCGTGCCGTTCATGGAGGGCGTGGTGGGTCCGGAGTGAGTTACGGCGAACCCAGGCCGCGTGTGCCCGTGCCCTGTTTTGGGCCTGGCCCAACAGCGCTCGGCATCGTGTGTGGCCCAGGCCCGGGGGCTCTGTCCGGTGTACTAGAGTAGGGTACCCTAGTATCCCGAACTTCGTGCACGGGCGTCGCAGCACCAGCGGCAAGGCTTGCTGGTGACCGCCAAGGTCATCCGCGGCTCCATTGGAGCCATTCAAGAACAAAGTATTTAAGTCAAGGAGACAAGGCCCGGCAAGAGGAGCTTGCGGGAAGGCCAACCAAGGCACCTAGGAGACAAGGCCCCGGCAAGAGGAGCTTGCCGGGAAGGCCCGGTGAGCGACAAGCTTCCGGACGCGACAAGGCAACAACCGCGGCAAGGCGCTTGCCGCGGCAGACTACCACTCCGCTCCTGCGCTCCGGCGCATCCACCAATGTGTCGCAGGACCCTTCCAAGCGCAAGCGGCAAGAGGGTCAGCGGCCAGGTAGTCTGGTGGCAAGCGACGCTGACAAGATTGCCATCGTGGCAAGCGGTGGCGCCCCTGATGGTCCCTGTTTGCACTGTTTGGGCGACATAGACGGGCATTTAATGCCTTTGTCCCCTGCCGTCAGGGTTAGGTATGATACACTATACAAGTAGCTGTACCAACCGCACTCTTTTTCCCATTTTTGCCATTGTCTACGTTGCCAACTGTCGGAGACCCCTTGAGCATATAAAAGGAGGCCCATGCGCAACGTAGAAGGGGGTTCCGAACGGTTCGAAGGTAGAAAACATCCACGCTAGGTCTCGTGAGCAGCTGGTGTATACTGTAGCTCTCAGCGCTCCCTAGCAAGAACACAATACAATCATACATGCAGCAGTAGGAGTATTATCTCTCCGGAGAGCTCCGAAGCTGGGTAAACTGCTCGTGTGCTTCACCTCGATCTGCTCTTTGTGCGACCTCCGCCCCCACCGAACCTAAAGGGGCTCGGTCCGCCGGTCCCATAGGTGCTCGTGGGTCAGATCAGCTTCCCCGACAATGTCAAATGCT